>CM067367.1:46652739-46719906 GCA_034401795.1 Chaetoderma sp. LZ-2023a
GATGGTTCCAGAGCGGTGATGCGGATGGCTGTTCACGGAAGAGATGGAGCTGCGATGGCGGAGTGAGACTGCTTCCATATTTTGGCAGCCTTGAGGAGACGGCTGACGGTGACGCGCGGAACGGGAAGAATCTTCTGCGTATGGGCTATCCTCCTCTTCCACGAATACAGGCGGTCTGGAGTGGTGCTTTTTCTTATGGCTGGATCCGGGAGGCTGGAGTGCTGTGGTGACGTCGGGATGATGACTGGTGTGCTGCTAGTGGCTGCTAGCGGTGTGCATCGGTCTCCTTCATCTATTACTAGATCATCCGGAGATGGCGATCTCGGACAATCCACATCTGGTGGCGACGTGATCATGGGTATTGGGTGGCTGATGGCGACTGTCGATGAAGCTGCGGATGCGGATGCGGTGGCAGAGGCTGATGACTTACGGTGCGGCTGGTGACTGAACTGTGGGTGCTGATGCAGACGCAGTGGCTGAGGCTGGTGACTTGCAGTGCGGCTGGTGACTATGTACTGCAGGTCCTGCCGGACTGGATCGTGCAGGTGATGTTGGTATCTTGCTCGCACCGGAAGCCGGATGGGATACTGCTGATGGTGGTGACGTAATGTTGGTGGCTGAATGCATGACATGCGGTGGAGACTGTTGCGGTGGTGATGGAATGGTGACGGGTAACAACTACATGATGCCATGTAGTGTTCTTAGTTCTGGCCATTATGTCCGTTGGGAGCACAATTATTGGAAGTCTATTTTCAAACCGAGTGACCAACACTTGTGTTTTCGCTTTCTTCTCCTAGTACTGTCGTTACCTCTAATACATAATGTTTATGTTTTAGCGTGTGCGTCACACCATAGCGTGTTGTGAATAGGTACTGACAATCCGTACAAAGCGCGCGTTGAAGCAGGTGATCTCTGTTGATGTGAAGTGTCAGGTCAGAATTCCATGTGAAGGCACAGTTACATTTCTGTCCATCTGATAGAAGCACGGTACAGGAAAACTTCTTCACGGGTGCTGGTGACATCGACTCTCCTGATAATTCTGAGAGAGCCAAATCCTCTTCAGGAGACATAATGTTCCCGCATAGTAACGGTGTTGTGGGTACCCTACCCTAAACTAATTGTCCTAACACGTCAGGACTTTCCAGGTCTAATATACTAATAAAGAAATAATAATAAGAAACAAGCAGAATTTAGTTTACGACATGAAGGTAGCCTAGTGCTATGATCTTCCCTAGTGTCGAATTTTGACGGGAAGACGAAGTTTCAGTGCGCGCATATCCTTTTTATATGATTTAGTGACGTCACAGGAGGGCGGATGACCATACCTGGAAGTTTGTGGGTGATTTGGTCATGCCCTACATGGTAGGTTTTGAATTACGGATTCCTGTAGTCACATACATTATTCCTTCCATATAAAGGGAGTATTTTTAATTATAAAGAGATTGGCCGATCAACATCGTCTCCATTCTGCAAGATCAACGCAAAACTAGGAACTACTTATTCCCGCGGAAGCTCACCTTTTAATTAGTGTGAGGCGGTTTTTCAGATTGGATGCTTATAAACTCGCCTCTTAATTTTAGGCTGGAGCGCCTGCTGGGGTGTGTGGGGGAACGTGGTTACGTCAGCGGTCATTGCCCCGACTCACCCCTCTCCACTCCTCCATCACGCAGTGGTAGTCGCGTATTTGGGCAGCACTTTTGTTTAAAGCGCTCGATCCAATTTACTGGAAATAGAAGTGAACGTCAAGTGGCTCATAAAACACAAGGTTGATCGGAAACTTAGATATTGTTTATGTTTAATGGCCAAATGATGCTGCAGATGTATATTTGTTATAGATGCGGGAAATGGAAATATATGTTCTACTATGGGTCTTTCTGAGATAGCGTCCCTATATTGCGCTAGTTCTTATGCATGCGACTTTGGTGTCTGTAAATAGGTAGTTCTCAGCCTGTGTCGATTATGGGATGGAACGTAGGTAAGAGAATTTTCGAAATTCTCTTTGTAATTATACTGTCAGATTTTTTATGAGCTTGGCCCATGCGTTAATGATTTGTATACACGGTAGAGCAGTTGTGTTCTTAATCAAAAATATGACAGCAAAACTGTATGTAATTTGATGTGTGGTTTAAGCAACTCTATTCTTGCGGTGAATCAAAGTTACTGATCCCGCCAAGATAGCTGGGTTTCCCGAGTGACGATAGTGTCTTGTTGTGGGGAAGTCCGGGCTGCTGTATAATGCTAATGCTATGCGAGGTGGGCATGCTCCAGTTTTCCACGCTGGTGAATGCCGAGTCTGTTGTTATTGCGGAGAGTCAGGGTTGCGGGAGATAATATTTCTCCCGCATCTTGTGCGGATTGATTTGGTGCGGGAATCTTTATGTCTCTAACTGTTCTTAATTAAAGTCATTAGTTGCTGCTAAGCAGTGTTGTTTGCCGGTGATGACTGTCTCCATTATGCCGAGTATAACCGAGTATGTGCGTGATGTGCGCGCAATGAAGAATTGACGTATACAGCCCTGAAGGCAAGTGTATTCTGTTTGCGACTGACGTTATGTTTGCGGTGTGATGTCATGACTGCTCACGGATGAGGGGGGAGGGTGGTGGCGGGTGGTGGAAGTGGGGAGGGTGGGGTGGAGGTGGGGTGGGGGTGGGTGGGCGGAGGTTTGGTGACCTTATGGATAGGGTGGTCCTTGGACAGGGGGATGTGGTCATCTGCCCTTACACGATGGTTGGTGTCCTGTCATAATTTTTAGGCACCGGAAATATTCGAGCCGAGAGTCCGCTGAACAGGCTGCTTCCCTGCCCACCGCAGTGGGTATTGTTTGTCGGCGTGGTGCAGGATGCCACCTCCTCTGTAGCAGCAGTCTCACACATATCTGAAGATTAATGGTCAACAGACGATGAGTGGAGTGTAAAATGGACTGGGCCGGTGATGTCCGAACTTGGCACATAGACGAGGGGCGCCAGTTGGAGCTGGGATGTTGGTGCCATCATGGTCAAGGGTGCGGCATGGTTGTAGAGTGGTCCAGCGATTTTGGGGCATGGTCGGGTACACCAAGTTGTATGGTTCTGCTGTTCTATACATGCACCCCACAGGAAGCATGGCTTGGGTCAGTCTCAGCTTCCGCTTGTGGTATCTCTATAATGGGGGTATAGCATGAAGTGGGTGGGAATGTGAAGAGGTCGGTGGAACAATCCTTCCATCGGCCCCCTTGGACAATACAAACGAGAAGTTCTTCAAATACGACTTCTCAGACCGAGTAAACCCATGCTGAGGAGGGAGAGGGCGAGTACGTATCTTGCCATCGTCCTTAGCGTTAGCTGCTCATTCACCGGCCTCCTGGCTTGGTAGAAGACTGGCTGAACTGGCACCACAGTGCTCTGCGATAACTGGGAATACTAGTTTCTGTAGAAATTTCTGCCTGGGTACCAGTGTCACGGGGAATGCCTGGCCCGAGCTCTGGTGTCTGGTCGTCGCTGACACATGGTTTAAGCTGATCGAAGTGGATGACTGAGGTCAGGCCATCTGAAGCACGGATACGGTAGGTTACATCTGACGTCTTACCTACTACCACATATGGGCCTTTCCACTGGTAACTCAGTTTACTTGGTACGTTTGCAGACCATCGTGAATCATGTGCCCATACCATCCATCCTGCTTCATATGGATTTCCATGCACTCTCCGGTCGTGCCATGTCTTTTGCCGCCAGTGTGCAGTGGATAAAGTTGCTCTCACTAACTCATGGGCCTGTTCTATCCACTGCCGCAAGAGTTCAACAGAGGTGAATTTTTCTTTCCTGGTATCCGGGGCATAGCCAGATCCAGGGGTAAGGCTAATTCATGGCCTAACATTAACCAAGCAGGGGTGTAACCCGTGCTGGAATGTACTGAAGTGTGGTAAGCCATGAGTACATATGGGAGTCATAAATCCCAATCTCTACAGTCAAGGTGTTTCCTTCATCAACATTTCCGCTAGCATACTGTTAAATCGTTCCACCATACGCCACGCAGATGATAGGGGGGTTGTTCTCGTCTTGATGACATGAAACAATTTGCAGAGCTCTGCTATGAGCCAGCTCTCAAAATTACTTCTTTGATCGGAGTGTAGCTCGTAGGGCATACCGAATCGGCAGAACACATTACTTGCCAGGACCTCCACTACTGTGGATGCCTCTTGGTCCGGCAAAGCAAATGCTTCCACCCACTTCGTAAAGTAATCTTGCAATACGAGGATGTACTGGTTTCCATCATCCGTCGTATTCAAGGGTCCGAGCACATCAATAGCCACTCGCTCCCACAGTGCACCAACAATTTTTACTTATAACAGTGCGGAATGGTGCTGGCCAACAGCGTGTCTTTGGCATGGGATACATTTGGTAACCCATGCCTTCACACTGTCGCGAATTCCGATCCAGTGGAATCTCTGTTTGATTCATGTCACCGTTCTTTCCATGGCTAGATGCCCGGCGTTATCATGTAGTTGTTGTAAGATGTTATTTCGATAACTTTCTGGGATCGCCAGACAGTTGTTGATATAAAGAACGTTGTTGTTGATATGACATTCTTCAAACTGGTGGCAGTAATGTTTGGCCATGGCGAATAGTGGTGTCACAGATTCCCTGGGAGGACGTACCCCCTCCTGGATCCATGTGTATATATGTCATGTTTGCGCGTCTGTTGCTTGTTCATGTGCAACTTTCTCTGGATTCCACTCTGCACACCGCAATTCAGGGAACTCCAGAGATGGCTGTGTAGATTGTGTCATGGTTGCGGCCTCTTTGTGTTCATCTCCTTGCCCGATTCTGCTGAGGGCATCAGCATTGCCATGCAATTTGCCGGGACGGAGAACAACGTTAAAGTTATAGGCCTGCAGGGATTCTTGCCATCTCACTACCTGGCAATCCGGATTTTTAAGGTTTCTGAGCTAGCGTAGTGAGGCATGGTCAGTACGGAGAGTAAATGGGTGGCCATACAGAAAGTGCTTATAATACTTGACGAAATGTACCGCCGCAAGTAGTTCTCGCTTCGTGGTTGCGTATCTTTTTTCTGTTTTGTTTAATGTACGTGAACCAGAACCCAATATCTGCTCCATTCCATCCTCTGTGACCCGAGATAGAACCATGCCAATAGCATAAGCTGACGCATCAGTGTCCAAGATGAAATCGAGGTTTGGAGTAAAATGAGCAAGAATCGGGGCGGTTATTAAGAGTTCCTTCAACGTTCTGAAGGAACCTTCACACTCACTCGTCCACTCGAATAGTTGATCTTTTTCCGTGATCTTATAAATAGGTGAAGCAATCTCACTGAAATGATGGATGTATCAGCGATAGTACTGGCAAAGGCTGAGAAAACTGAGTTTCTGTGATCGAAAAGGGCGTTGGCCACTCTGCTACTGCCTTAGTTTTTGATGGCTGCGTAGCCACTCCATCACCAGATATGACGTGTCCCAGGAACTCGATGCTCTGTCTGAAGAGAGGACATTTCTTTGGTTTGAGCTTTAAATTAGCCATGCAGAATCTGGAGAGCACGGTGTCCAAATTGGTTAATATTTGCTTAAACGTGGGGCCAAAGACGATTACGTCGTCGATGTAACACTGACAGATTTCCCATTACAGGGTAGTTAATAACTGCTCAATGAAACGCTCGAAAGCTACAGGAGCATTGCACAAGCCATAGGGCATCTTGCGAAATTGACAAAGACATACGAATGCGGTCATTTCCATGTCAGTTTCGTCCATGGCCACTTGCCAGTAGCCACTAGCTAAATCAAGTGTACAAAACCACTTGGCTCCAGACAAGGAATCCAAGGCCTGATCTATTCTGGGTAATGGATATGAGTATTTAATGCTAAGATCGTTAAGGCAGTGGTAGTCAATGCAAACCCACAAGGATCCATCATTTTTGCCTGCTAGTACTATGGTGCTGGCCCATGGGGATGCCGATGGTTCAATAATACCGGTCCGCACCATGTCATTTACTTGTTGACGAGCTTCCACTTCCTTATGGATGGGGAGACGTCATACCGGCGGTCATACTGGGCAATTATTTCCTGTGTCGATGGAGTGATGTACAAGATGAGTTTCTCCAAGATCCATGTCTGCTGATGAAAGGCTATCACGATACTTAAAAAGTAGTGTTCGTACTTGTTATTTTTTAGATGGCTGTAACCCTACTGTGGCACATAAGTACAAATCGTGCAGATGTTCCAGTAAATCATCAGTAATTTCTGCGGGTGCAGTGGTGAGTGTTGGGGGTTTCCAAAGAAATTACATCCACCAAGTGGCCACAACGGACTCCTGGTTCAAGAGTTATAGGGGTCGCTGTGCCATTGAACACTCTAAATGGAATGTGTTCTTTGTTGGTGGTGTCCACGATCATACGGGGACTTGTGCATTGTGAAGCGATCATGTAATCGGGGTCGGGTTCCAGCATGGTGATGCGTGTGTTGTTCCCTAACTGTGGTGCGGTTGCCCATAAGATCTGTTCGTGTCCCAGCTCAACTGTGGCCGTACGTGAAAGTATTAGCGCACACGTATCATATAATGATGACTCCGGTCCAAGGCGTATCCGTCGGCCGTGTATGTAGAGTTCTTGTTGCTTGCAGTGTATTATGGCTTCGCTGGCACTAAGAAAATCAGAACCAAGAAGGGCATCGTTTTGAATAGAGGAGATGACTCGTTGTATGAATTACATCTCCTCTATTTGTATGATAATATTAACCACTCCAGTCACGGGCACATCGGCTTCCGTAGCTGTCTGTAAAAAGATGTTTGCAGGCCTAAGGGGTGGCTTCTTATGAGGTGGGATGCTCTCATACAAGCGCTTGTTAAAGACGGTGATGGAAACCCAAGTGTCAATGGTGGCACTGGTGGAAATACCGCTAAACAAACAGGCACACTTGTAGATGACTTTTCGGTGCACCTGTGGAAGTGTCTCCAATGATGCCATCTGCAAAAGTGGTTGCGGAGCGGAATCATTCTGTATGTAGTCGGCTTGTTTTTGGATGCCTTCTTTTAATGTTTCTGATGGCTGAGTGAGGAAAGGGCCAGCCCATCGTCGCCGCTGCTGTGAGTGCGTTGGCGATGACGAAGCTGGTGGTAGCAATGGTAGTGGAGATGGTGCCATTTCTGTATGGGCGGCGTTTGTATAGACAGCGGTGTGGATGGGATTTTCGTGATCATGGATAAGCGCTACCTGTGTGAGACACTTCTTGCAGTGCATCATTGGGTGTTTGGTGGATGCACAGAAGAAGCAGTGACGTCGTGGAATTCGCGCGGCAGCGTCGTCGTTTACGAATCCATGATGCGGAGTGGATAGTTTCTCTTGTATCGCTGCTCTCAGCTCTCAGAGTCCAGTGTCTTGGTTGCGGGAAGTGGTGCTTGCAAAAACGTTGTTTCAGCGGGGGGGGTGCTACAACATACAACTGCCGTTTTACACAGGAAATAAGGTTTGTTAGATGCGGACATTGTGGGGTCACTTTGTCTGAAAGACGGTGATGGCGGTGCTGCTGATGTGGGAGGCATCGTAGGCACTGACATATATGAAGTCGTGCATATTGGTGTGCGTGAGAATGCAGATGCCTGATGATGATAGTTGGCCACCGGACATTGTTGTACGGAGGCCGCAGTTGAGCTGGGTTGTAAGAATGGGCACAGATTTGACTCTTCAATCGGTTCCCTTAGGAGTTTGACGGCTCATCGGGCTGTGGTGTTCTGCGCTCAGTGGTTGGTGTGGTAGACGGAGGTCGGTTAGGGCACCATTCCCTCCAGTGGTCCAGCTGACCACATCCGAAACATGTGTTCGGTGGCCGTGCAGTGTTGGTAGTGTTTGAGGTCCTAATGTGTGTGGTTGCGAGGTTGGTGCTGAGTGTGGTGACGAGATTGGTAAGTGCTGTGATCTATTTGTTGATCTCATCTATTTGATCATCTATGTTGGTGCAATTGTTATTGTTGTGCTGGTTACTGCATCCCGGGGCTCCGTTGTGGACTCCTCTGTAGCCACGCCCCCTTCCTCTAGGCATGTGATTCTGATTGGAATGCTGCATTTGCGGATCTTCTTCTTGTGTGAATGTTCCTGTAGCTGATGTCGTGGTGGGTGTTGTGCGGTTATCGGCTGATGTGGCGAAGTTAGCACCGTCCAGCTCATTGATGGGGTGAAGTTGATAGCGATTGGCCTTTTCCCGCTCCATGACGTTTTTGATCCGTACCGTGGTTGCTGTTAATTGAGCTAGGCAGCCGTGGTCTAAAAAATAATTACTCCTTGAGAGCGGGTTCACCGCTTAGCACGTCAATCAACATGCCCAAGTGTAAATGTGTTATGCCCTTGATGTTAGTTCTGGGGTAAGCGCAGGTGACAAGTCTCCGGATGCAGCTTGCTAACTCTGGTAACGTCTCTCCCATTCGTCATCTCAGATTTTTCAATTGTAGGTGACTGGTCTCCCCTTGTCTGGTGTCGCCGAACCAATCCGACAACGCTCTTTCTAGCTGGGTGTATGTGGGTGTATAGTCGGTCCCGAGGTCTGCGAGAACTTGGAGTGCTTTTCCAGCTAGTTTCGCGGCGAGATATTCTCCCATTTACCGATCGTCCCACCCATTCGTCCAACTGATGATCTCGAACTGTACATGTAGTTGGCCCAGTCGTTCTCCCCTCTAAATTCAGGGTCCACGTGAAGAACTGAGTGGTGCAAACCCGGGTCGTGGTAGTAGTCAGGAAACTGATGAAAATGCAGGTCGACGTATAGGTGGTGGTATTGGTGTTTCCCGTCGGCGTTGTTGATGATGATGAGGGTGCCTATACTGAGAATTATAATTGTTTATATGAGGATGCGTATGTAAATCTGCTGACACTCGCCATGATGAGGATCCATAGACCAGTGTTGGTCTATGGACGGGAGGCTGTGTGTTATGAAAATGATGCGGACGTTCGGTTGTTATAGACATTCCTCGTATGGTGGTGGTGCTATAGGCTGGCGGGTGTGGTGTGGATTTGTGACAAGACTAACTAAAATAAGTAATTAAGAAAATATAACCTATATAAACCACAGAGTTTGATAGATAACAGTGAGCGTACAAATAATACATGACATAGAGACAGCCGATGAACTTCTAAACGTGGAGACACCAGAGGTACCACACAGATCTTGAGTCCGCAGAGGTAACCCCGCAAAGGAGGCCCTCTAATACAAGATCACTAATCAACTTAATATAAGTTATTATACCTCTATGCTGAAAAGGAAAGGGAATAGAAACCCCTAGTGTGGCGAGAGGCATTGTGCCTCAAGCGGGCATTACTCCATGATGCTACTTATTGTGGTGAGAAGTAGTAGCCATGCACGGCCCTCCGTCACAGGAAAATGCCTCCATTGCCAAAGCGGAGGAAAAGTCTTGGCAAAAAGGGGCCACTCTTTTATTCAACCAAAAGTGCTGTGAAAAAGACCATCCTAGTGAAAGATATAACTAAAGTGTTGTGTGTTGATTTACGTGAAGATGGGACGAGCGATTCCCGTTGGATTCCCAAGTCATGGCCTTATGTAGTTCCAAGATACTGTATTAGTAGGTGCCGCTTTTATTTGTGTGGGCCTTCGGCTATGTCTAACCTCACTTTAGGTGTTAGAAACAAAAACTTGTTTAGGCCACAACTGGCGGGAATCCTACCTATCTTTAGATACAGCTGTCCCACAGGCGCAGACACCCCAATGTATCCACCTCCAAGGACATTGCGCGTACATGTTACTTTGCCAGACATCCGAGCTTGGTGAGAACCCAGATGACGAGTTCCGTAACCATGTAAAACATCACAGGACAATGGCTACCTTTGACACAAGCAGATTTTTAATAACTGATCTATCAGTATGGTGGGGATAGAGAGATGAATATCCACCACAAATGCCCTTCCCGAGAGGGCGTGGCAGATTCCAACATCTTGCCCAGACATTTTAATGAGTTGGGTGGAGATGCGCATCTCGTCCGTCACTAAGTCCTATGGAGCTAAGTATTGACCTGCCATTAGGTTTATACTCAAGTTGCCCAATATACACTGCGGTGCGGGAGAAATATGCTAAAAGAAATATGAAATAATAATAATAATGTGTTCGCAGTGCTTCCTACATTGGCAAAGATAACTAACTACTAAGTAGCCAAAGATCCAGGGCGGGTGGGGGGGGGGTGGGGGGGGGGGGGGTTGTATGTGACACCGTACCTTGGCCATCACCGCTCGGAAACCTCTGATAGTTTCCCAGAGTCAGATCAGCCCAGGGTGCGGATAGTGATATCCAAACAATTAAGAAGCCATTATTCCCCCCCCCCCCCCCCCCACGGATAGCCATCCGGGAACTTACAAAATTCTTGGTGTGGTGAGACGGGCACTGCTTCGGTGCGAGCTGAACTGAAAACCTCTTGGAACCGAGACGATGTGTGTATCTGTCTTCGGTGTTCCGGGTAGTTCATCAGGTTCCCATACTTTGGGCAGCTCGCTACTGTTCGGCCCCCCCCCCCCCCCGGCCGACGATGCTCCCGATCTACTGAAATCATCCCTTTTTAAACTCATCGGAATGTACGAACTGGCTGCGTCAACCAATCAGAATTTGCTGAACCAGCCATTCAGCGTATTATAATCTTGTGACGTGTACACAACTATATAAATATTACGATAGATATAGATGTGTAGATGACGTAGTAAGTCGCGTATTACACAAATCACTGATTATTTACGTTATTTCTATATTTTGAGCATAATTTGAAGGGAGAAATCGGCGATAACTCAGCAATTTCTCAACCAATTTTGAAACGGTTTATAGTTTTGAATAGCTCGTCCAATTCTGGTATTGATCCATACCAGAAGTCACGAGAGCACGTAATTTTTAAAGATTAAGAAGTACCAACTCAGTACACTAAAGGTACCACTCGGTCTTGGACGCGCTGCACGTGTCTCGTCGAAACAGCGAAAGGCGCGCGCATGCGCACCACGCGTTCTAACGAACTGAGTCGTTTTCGTGACGAAATTCCTCTCGTACACGCTTATTGCGCTACCCGAGGTGGGGGGGGGGGCGCGCTTATAGGAATGAATCCAGGACGGGCGGCCCGTACCCAGCTTAGCTGGTACGACCAGTACCCGACCGGTCGATCCGTGCTACAAAAGATAGATTTAGATAATAATCAACCTATAGCCACTAGTAAAAAACAGAAATAAATCGGAACAATTTGAAAAAAGCAAATAAATACCATTTATGTCACTGTGGCGGTGTTGAGCGCTCTAATGTACGCCGAGCGAATAAATAAATAATACCCGCTACAGCCGGTCATATAATCTCAGTTATATTCACGTTATAACTGATTAGCCACTTCTTTCTACAGGTATAATACTGTCGAATCTTAAAACAATTTGACTGAAAGCCATTGTTTCCAGTTGCATGAATTTGAAAATATTCAGTAGGTATCATGTTGCGACCTTGGAAACCAGCAGTGTATTTTGAAATCATTTTGACTGAAACTTGTTGCTTCCACCAAAATAATTGACTTTCAAATATAACGTTTTCAAAAGGATCCACAGTGAATAAATAGTAGCGAGTTAATGGATCTACATCGCTGCCTATCCAGAATACTACTCATAGCGCTTACAAAACTATATTCAGGTGTGCTTTTGTTATATTCAGGCAGGCCTATGCGATATAACTGCGCGCATAGTTAACACACGGCGGAGTGCGAAGCACCAGCTACGTCACCAAATGGTTCCAAGTTAAGCGATCCTCGATTTAGTAATTGCTTTTTCTCAAATAATCCTGATTCCTTTCCATTTTTTTATCGATGGTAGTTTATTTAATATTGTATGAAATTACCAATAAACATCATTTGTTATTTCCCTTTACCGAAAATCTACATTTCTAATTTCTTTATTTTTACTGCAATTCAGGCTTTCTCAAGCAGATTTGACTTTAATAATCTTTTACTGGTTATACATCGTCAGTGGAGACAACTTATAGTCTCAGCCAAGGCAAAGAAAATCTATTTTGGAAAACGTTTTCACTATGACTTGCTCTTTAGAACCAGTAATATCAGTGAAAAGATTTCAAAGATATAATTTTCATTTTCATTAACTGATTTCCCAGATATTTTGATGGCTCCTAGAGAAATAGACCAATCAAAACCCTGTATAACGTTCAAAACTCCCCTACTATGGGGTCCTTCCAGCCAAATTAGGCTAAAATCCGCCAATCGGTAAATGAACGGATGCGCTTTAAAACACAAGCGTACGGAAGATGGACAGTCGCCATGCCATAAGCCAGGGCTTCCATTACTTTCCAAACGTACGAAGTCTGGACTTCTTAGGTAATAGTTTTTGGAGTCCAAACATGAAACAGAAGCTTAACATCGTTAACATATATGTAATTTGCTTAAAGTCATTGCTCGAGTGGTGTCAGGACTAAAAGACAGGAATTTCAAGACTTCATTGGTATTTGTTGTGGAAATCCAAACACGAACGTGTGGAATACAGTACTCCCGGGCGTCCACTAATGGAAACCCTCCCATAAGTTCAATTCGCCGGTCAGGCCAGGTGGGCTAACAACATAGGAGTTATCTTCCATTAATATGTGACTAGCAAAGGGTTAAATAAAAGCAAATTGTATGCATTTGATATCATAATATAGATGATATATTAGATAGTTAACACTACCGAACCTTTCCAGTTTTAGCTATGCCCCAATTTTTGTTCAAATTATTCAACAGTATATGTTATTTAAGTTGTGCTATAAGCGTGCAGACGGCAGCGAAAGCCTCGCTACTCACCTCGACCTAAATTGTAAACACACCATGCACTATCAATAATATTTTAATATTTTAACAATTTTATCTTATGGTAGTGAGGTATGGGGGTTCCACTGAGGTTACGAAGTCGAAAAGTGTCATCTTAGGTTTCGTAAACAGATTTTAAAAGTAAAGCAAAGTACCACAAATTGTATTATATATGGGGCATTGGGGAGGGTGCCTCTGTACCTGATGAGAGAAGCAAGAATTTTAAAATATCGGTTCAAGATTCTGGAATCTGACGATCACAAATTAGTAAAATGTCTGTATAAAGCAATGTATAATGACTGGTTTAATAATAATTACTGTAATAACTGGGTCAGAAGACGGATTTAATTATGTTTGGGAAACGCAAGGCGAGAATCTCGATAGGGGACATTTTATTATTCTGTACAAGCAAAGGGCTATGGATAATTTCACCCAAGAATGGAAGGGGCAATTAGAAAATAGAAGTAAATGTAGGTTATATAAACATATTTCGCCGGATTTATCATATAAACATTATTTAGACAAAGTTAGAATTGCCAAACACAGACAGGCGTTGTGCCAGCTTCGAACGGGTTCGCATAAGTTACATGTAGAAACGGGTCGATGGCATAAGCCTTTAGCAACACCGTTGATTGAGAGAATATGCTTCTCATGCGACGATCTGGAAGACGAGTACCATTGTATTTTAGTTTGCCCAAGAATACCGAAAGAAAAGTATAAAACCCTACTACTGGAAACAACCAAGTGTTTATAAATTGACCGAATTATTAAATTCCACAAATGATCAGGTTCTGAAGGGACTCGCAGCTTTTACTTACAACGCATTTTTTAAGCGGGCTGAACTCGTTGAGTGAGTGCTTCCTCAGCAAGACACCGTAGTCTCCCTAAATTATATACATAATGGTGCTCGGTAATAGGTTGATTGCGCAATTTTGGTGAACATCTTACATTTTAGGAAGCATTCATCGGAAACTGTCAAAACACATCTGTACATTCATCAAACTTTGCTAAAAGAAGTATGTGATAGTAAGCTCTCAAATAGGTTCACAATCAACGTTGTTTGGTAAATATCTTGCTATGCGGAATCTGAGGGTACTATGTCCCGGGTGAGCGTTAGGCCATTTGTTTTATCCTAGATATGATATGATATGATATTTATTTGTACTTTTGCCTGTTTAGGCAAACCATCATAAATAACGCGAGACAATCAATACAACTTACAGTAATTAAAGGTGCTTGCTCGTGCCAGAATGCTTGAGAATAGAATTGTTGAGATTATGTGCTTTTGGGGATTGTGTACCTCGATGTAGTGGGGCGGGGTGAGTCATGGCGCATGATGATTTCATTCCATATAAATAAATTTCGTAAGGTTTGTTGTGAATTTGAATGGGAGATTCGTGCCTCTAATTCAATTTGGCAGCTTAAAGAAATTATATTAATTAATATGCGTAGTCAAATCATCGTGTGCTGGGATTTATTTCGTTTCATTGCATCTGGGTGCACAGTTTAGGCCTCTAGGAGCATGTGGTTTTAGCAGTTTTGTTTTCGGGAATTCTGCTGTGGATATGCACCTTTAAGATCTATACATATATACATGATAAAATGGACCCTTCCAAGTATATCCCTTGATCATATGACGTCATAATCAACTACGTGATCTGTAAGATGGCGTCACAATCGTGACGCCATGAATGCCTCGATATAGTCAGTCTTAAACCATTAATAGTCTGATACGTACGAATTCACCTTTCCAAAGCATCCATTCATCATCTGACCAAGTATGATATGATATCATAATCAGTTCAGCGCGTGTATGATGACGTCACAATAAGTACGTCACAAATGGTTCAATATAGACAGTCATCAAATCTCAAAGAGTCTGACACATTGTATAAATTGTATGTCTTTGTAATTCTTTGCTATTTAATAGACATTATATATGGTATAAATGTTTTAAATGTACACTCAATTATTGTGGAATAAATAAATCAATATGTCAATGTAGACTACACGCAAATGGATTAGTTTAGATTAGGTTTATATTTACCCGACATTTAGTTAATTTTAAACGCATAACTAGAGTAACTGGTATATTGCAATCATAAATTTATTCATAAGCCTATACACAATGGTAAATTGCGATCGTACGTGCACTGAGAGATGTAGGCCTACTTAACTATCATTTAGAAAGTTGTACATTTGTGTACATGCATGCCTATCATCTATCAAAATCTCTACAGTCAATCCAGAAAGATAAGATATATATTGTTACTGTTACTGTGTTGTAGTCCCCCTGTTCATCAGGGTTATGCTAACCGAGTTAGCCGCACCGTCACCGATTTAGTAGTTATACGAAGGCTTTGTACAAAGTTCAAGACGCTGTTAGTCTTTCATTAACAGTGTAGTGTGTTGAACTTTGTACAAAGCCTTCATATAACTACTAACTCCAATATATGCATTTGCAGAATTGTATTCCAAGAAGTGTGTGGGTGGGTTTGATTAAATATAGCCTAATTCACGTACACGAAATCCGATGTTACTGTCACCTCTAACAGGCCTATACGTTAGAATTGTGATGTCAGGCACCGTGACCATGAGGTCTGTCCTTTAAGTTTAATCAACAAAGATATCATCAACTTCGATATTATTGAATCTTTGTGCATCTCGAACAATGTGGTGTCCCTGTGTGAACAATACATTGTCAAAGGATAGGTGCATATATGCCTAATACGCGCAGCAGTAGAGAGCCTAGCTATGCTCCCCGAGATAATAATCTAGACTAATAGGAATTGGTGTCATCCCGGTGTGACGTCACAACTCTAGCGCATTCGCCAATTCGAATAGTCACGCTCGCCACCTGTCGGCGAAAATCGGAACCCGTCACGCATGACTTCCGACCTAATGTCAAATATTGCGTAATATGGTAAACAGAACTCGTTTTAACGGCTAACTGGATTGGACATTGCGTTAAATTGTAAAGTAATCGGTGCGTTGTGGAAAATACGTCATTTTAAATTAACTTCTGTCAGAATACTGACGCAGTACCGTATTCATCACTCTCGGAACATGTCGGAACCAGTATTCGTACGGCAAATGATTGGTGGCATTCGTGCCATCAAAAAGGCATTGTCCTAAACTTTTTATTAATTTATGAGTTGATATAAGCAGTAAGTTAATGCGTGCATCATGTACGCTTACGTCTATGCCCATCTGTATAGTGAATACATAAATAATTAAGATGTTTGGTCGGTGTGTGCTTGGATTATATATTTAAGTAGGATTTTAACTGATATCCACTCCAGAAATACAAGAGCAAATTTCAATTTGTCTAAATTTTGAATGTTTTTTGTGGGGGTGGGGTGGGAGGAGATGACACCACGCACCATGGGGTCTAGTCTGAACATATTTTAACTGGGGGTAGGGGGGGGGGGGTTGGGGGTGGTAGACAAAAAAACCACATTCGAAATTTAGACGCAGTGAAATTTATTCTTGTATTTCTTGTGAATAAACTATGGGTGCCACCATAAAACAAAGTTTCTAAACCCATGGTGCAGTGTCACCCACCCCCACCCCCACCCACCACCACCAAAAAAGAGTAAATATATGAACGTAGCCAAATGGGCCACAGGGGGTGCGGAGGCGGAGGGGAGGGGGGTGAATAACATTTAATGTTTAAGTTTGCAAAAGGAAATTAAAGATGTTGGGTTGGTGGGAGCTTGGATTATATATTTAAGTAGGATTTCAACTGGTATCCACTGCAGATGCACACTGCTTCTAAATGTCAAATGTTTGCCGGGGGTGGGGTGGGTGGGTGTGTGGTTGGAGAGATGACACCGTGCACCATAGGTGTAGGAACATATTTTGCCCGGGAGAGCCCCCCCCCCCACTCTCCCCCCCCCTCTCCCACCTTCCTATGCCTACGTGCACCCACACACCCCAATTCACCATCCATGGACCACTACAGGTATGGGTCTGACTCCCTGCCCCAGCTAAACAGTTGTACTAACCTATGTTGGTCTGATAGAAAAGCAGTTATTAACGAGGTATTTGACACAATTAGCATTACATAATGCAGACAACAGTCAGGTACATGTTTACGTAACCAATCCTATTAGGGAGTCATCTTTCACCAACAATAAGGAAGATGTTATCTTGATATACATCGTCTGTTGAGCTTTGTTTTGATTACAGTTCCTATGATCAAAGGATTGATTGTCAATGTCATTGTGACGTATAATAACTAGAGCGTTCTGAGATTACTGGTGCCTGCCTCATCCATAGAGCCATTAGTCCGAGAGCTAGGTGGATTGTATTTGATGTTCATCTGAACAGTTCGGATCAAATAATGGACAATGACTATTCGCAGGTCAAGAAAACCCATGTTTACCACTGGAATGACTGGCTTACTAATAGAGCCAGTCATTCATTGACTAAGCACATATCTTGACTATTTTTGGGTTAAATGCAAATATTTCATCTTCCTTCAAATACAGTTACTTTAAATTTTGTTCTGGTGCAAATACCTTTTATCCCACATTCACACCAGAATGCTTGAAAATTAAATTGCAGTGAACTCCTCAACCTAGGCCTACAACAGTATACAATAGCAATGAGCTCCTCAATCTAAGCCTATAACAGTATACAATAGCAATGCGCTCCTCAATCTAAGCCTATAACAGTATACACTCGCAATGAGCTCCTCTATCTAAGTCTATAACAGTATACAATTTTAACAATTATATTTTCAAGCTATCTGATGTGAATGTGTGCCTTAAACAAGAATTTTAATGAAACTCAACATAAGCTTGCAAAACTTATGTTTGAATAACTGTAAACGAACCTCATGAATTGTAAGTTTTTCATGAAAGATAACTCTGGCAAATATGAATCAATGGAATGCAACAGATCAAATTGTCTTAAGTAAATGGTATCTGAGGGCCATTGGCTTACATGCAACTATTTATTCACGATTCTTTCAAAATTGGCCTAAAAAGCTTAAGTAAATGTTACCTGAGGTCCATTTACGTAAGTATTTATTGAAGAGCAAAAAAACCTCAATTAACTGATGAGACCCGACAGCCATTTACGTAACTATTTATTTAAGATTTCCTCAAAATTAGATGAGCAAACCTAAGTGGATTGTGTCTGACTGCCATTTTACTTAACTTTATGTTTAATATTTTCTAAAAAATGGACTGCAAACTTAAGTAAATTGCACCTGATGGCCGTATGCTTAACTATCCAACCCAACTTTTTCAGTCCAATTTTGAGAAAATTCTGAAGAAAATTAATGTGAATGACCAGCTAGTACCATTTACCTAAGGTTTTCAACAAAATTTCAGGAAATATTCAATAAAAAGTTAAACAAATGGCCCAGATACCATTTACTCAAGGTTTTTTCAACCATTTTTCATGAAATCTTGAATAAAAAGTTAAGTAAATTGGCCTCAGATACTGGTTACCTACCTGAACTGTTCTTCAGTGCAATTGTGAGAAAATCCAGAAGAAAAAATTAAGTAAATGTCCGTTCGGTACCATTTAGATTAACTTTTCAGTCTAATTTTGAGAAAATCTTGAATAAAAAGTGCCACTCGGTGTAATCCACATTGAACAGCATATTATTTATTGATGAAATGATTTTGATGACTATTGTTTCAGCTGAATAATCATGTTTTAAAATATTCTGTTCTCATATTTATTTCTTGAACTGAAGCATTGCTTCAGAGAATTTAGACTAAAAAGGGACTGATTAATAGTAATTGCTATCACACTTGAACAATTACTCCTAGATAGCAGATCAGATTGGGATTGCACACAGATATTGAAGGTGTTATGCAGGGAATAGTATATAAACATCTGTCCAGGCAACTGATGACTGTCAACTGTGTACATAACAAAACACCCAAGGGCCTGTGACGTTCACCTGGACCATTAGCATTTGAAACATTTGCATTTAAATATACACGACTCTTTACAGTAACCCTTTAAACCTGAATGTGTTCAAAAAAATTTCCATTTGCAGACCAAGAGATTATTTTTGAAAATTTATCACTGGAATGACATTTCCCAGGACCACTACAAATGCCGTTTTTGGCTACCAGAAAAATTGACAAATTTGGTTGAAATTGCTCAAAATAATAAGGAGTAGCAATTTGACAATATCCGGTAAATTTGTAATAAAATATAAAATTTTGACCCAAAAAATTGATGGATCAAAATTCTGAATGAAGATTCTGGAGTCGTGGATGATAGAATCCTTTGACACAAATGTTGTTAAAATCATCCTATTGCAGGGGCAGACCTGGCTTTCCAACTACAGTTTTACAGTCCATCTCCATTAGGCAACAGTTTCAACTGAACACTACATGCCATTAACACAAGATTATGTTCAATATTAATAAACCCTGAAATCCTAGTATTTCAAATTAAAAGTACGCATATAGGTCTGCTGTTGAATAGTTTGAGACTAATTTAACTGGAAGTTGTTACTGCCTTAGGAAGCAACAGCTTCCACACAGATTAGTATCAAAATATTAAAAATAATCTTGTATTAATGGTATGGAGTGTTCAGTTGAAATGGTTACCAAGACTTGGTGGTGATGGATTCATTTGATTGTATACATTTCAAAACATGGGTTAAAAAAGTTAACCCTTTCACCGATGAATTCCCCATATCTCATTTTCAACAATACTATACAGGAAAATTTGACTTAAAGTTAGGCTGCAACGACTGGCAGTCAAATTAATTTCAAAATATTTAACAATAAGTTTTATATCATAGGGAATATACTTTTTATGGGTTTGTCGGTGAAGGACTTAAGATTTGGATAAGAAAGTGTTGTTGGCTAATTGACTAATAAATTGTGAAAGCTTGGTCTGTTGGTGGATAGATTAATATAATACGTAGATCCCATGTTATTCATTGTCTAGAACAGTAACAGATTTCAGTCAAATTAATTTTAAAATATTCAACAGCTTATGTGTATGAAACATGAGGTTACTTTTCATTTAACTCTCTTTGCCAGGAAATTGGCCTATTTTGGGATTTTATTAGCCAACCAAAAGTTTTTCTCAAAACTAATTGCCAAGTCGGTAAGTGTTCTCTCAAGAACTAGACAACATTCAAGAATGTGTCAGCTCAATGCTCATGTAGAAGTATTTCCTGGAAACCATACTTAGAATAGGGTGGAGCAGAGCAGAGATGTGAATCCTGGGGTGGGATAGATAGGTTATGCAATATTCTACTTCCACATTTTTGAATGCGTCAATAAATAGCTTCGCCGTTTCTTTATCTATATATACTCTCAGCAAATAATTTGATAAGATGTCATGGGCATGTTGGGCAATGAGCATGGGGATGGAAAAATTATTTGAGCGTAGGGGGTGGGTTGGGGGAGTACATCTGTCTTGTTTTTAAACCGTGTGCACACATGCCTTTGAACGAAGATTTGGGGTGGGCAATGGCGTTTGATTGATAACAAATATAAGTATCGGGTACCATTAACCCAAGGATTTTAGGTGGGTAGGTCAGGTTTACAAACACCAAAGCCCCTCTGCTAACACCCACCCATCCCTAAGATTAATTAGGGACATTATTTAAGTATTTACATATGGCGTCTAAGTAAAGTTTTCACGTCAATAACATCATAAGGTCCATATCCAATCCAAAGCCATTTCTACCGACACTGTGTGTGGCTCTAACCGTGTTTAGTATAGTTTGTATTTATAGTTACCTATTTTCGTGGTACAGAAAACGCCGCTGGAATGCAAATTAGAGCACAAATATAGACTCAATCATGTTAATAGCTACCCATTTTCCAATATTTAAATGGAATTAGCGCGAAAACAATAATATTTGCGCTAAATAGCTGTTTAGTGGTTGTATTGGATGTTGTTTACATATTTAACAGCACATGGTAAATCATCTGTCAAATAAACCGGAAGTCACGTGTGACAGGTTCCGATCCTGGCCGAGAGAGGCCGAATGCGACTATCCGAATTCGGGAATAGCTAAAAACGTTTGGTTGCCAAGGTGGTTGCTATATGCTTATCTCGGCTTTGGCGGGGCCGACTACAAAAATTTAAAAGGCATTTTGTTCTTCTAGTAAAGGAGAATCTGTGTTATGATTGTCAAGTTGAGCAGAGCGATCGCGTATCTAGTCCTCACAACATCTTTAAGTTACATAATCGCCAGAGAGGTGAAGAAGTTATTGGTTTAGTTGGCGTCTATCGAGTCCCTGATTCCAGGTCCCATTCACGCCATTCACGCCATTCTAGGCTGGTTTTATTTCAGTCTATTGTTGGTACCTTCCCCAGTTTTTACACATTTATACTCCTGGGTCGAGAGAGGCGATGAGGAGTGAAGGATATAGCCAATTCTTCCAGCGATTGTCAGTTGGCCGAACGGAGACACGGGTTGCCGGTTTCACAGCTCTGCTTGTTACCGCCTCCTCTTAGGCCCACTTTCCATGTACGTGTTTCTGCTCACTCAAACGCTCGCCAAAAAAATCGATTCAATACCTTTTATATATAGTCATATCCATGTAAGCGTCTCCGCGCGCTGACTACATGCACGCTGAAATAAAAGTCGATCCGAGAGAGAAATTTCAGAGCGCTTGTTTTCAGCACGCGTGTTGGTTTTGTGCGCATGCGTGTTCAGTGCCAGCTATACCTGCATGTCACAATGTGGACAAATAATCTCGCATGCATAGAAATGCACATGCACACTCGCCGAAATGCGTGCGGGAACACACGAGCAGAAACGCGTAACATGGAATGCGGGCCTTAGCCAGAGAGGTTACTTTTAGGAAGTCTTAAAGGACAATTCCGGGATTGGTAAAAGTGTACTTTATTTGAAAGACTAGTATATGACTAACATATTGGATCCTAAATAAAAGCAATAGACAAATAATACGAGTAATTATACCATACTAAACATGGGATTATTTTATCTCCAGGGCAGGTGGCACCATTTTCTTACAACGAGAGCGAGATTTCACGAGATCCTGACGTCATCTCCGCACCAAAGCTATCTTTGCTGAGCACGAAGGCTGTACAGTAAATATGTCTATGCATGGAGGGCTAACGTGTGCTAATTTGTAATCGTTAGGACACTGTCCAGCTAAGCTAGTAAGTTTTTCAAGTAATTCTAGTATCGTTAACCGAAGCATAGATTCCATTTTCTCTATCCTATCAGAATGTGTTCATTTTTTATAACAATGCTGTTGTAAGTCATTGCTGTGCACGAGAGCAACATGTTTCAGCAACATTTTTTTTTCAAAATGTACCACGACACTATCTCTGTAAGTAGGCTATAACGCATTTTACACGAAGATTTATCCAATGCTAGGGATGATAGAATTGGCCTAATGTATCAAAAGATACACTCTGTGGGAAAGGCCAAGCCAGCAAAATTAAAAAAAAAAATTCAGGATGCGCTCTATTCATCATCCCATATCAGAATGAGTATTACAGCTACAATGACAGAATCTGCTGTGCCGAAGCATTACAATGTTATTACATAATGGGAAAAATTCCATCAAAATATCTTAATTATTGAAATTACTACAGCTTGCTGGGCTATATGAAAATTCCCAGATTTTATGTCAAAATGTTAATTCATTTGGTGATATCTCTGGAAATATTTACGTGAGAAAAATTATAATTGGTCAGGCAAATGGCCATTTCTTTCAGCTTTAAGCACACTCCAATTTAATGGCAATACACAAGGATAGAGTTTGCGAGACAAGAAAACATCTCATGCTGAATTTTACCAAAAAAGGATAACATATTCTCAGATCGTATCTAAGATGAATACTTTTTTTTTTTTTTTATATTCCAGTCTTTTGAACGTCTTGCCCGATATTAACATCCATTATATCATATTAATCCCGAGGTCGGCACCTATTTAGAGATCCTAGAATCATTGGAATCGCTTCAGCGGTTCGTTTGCCAATATCATTTACGAATAGTTCCTTAAAATATATACCCGCATCTATTGGGCTCGCTCCTCCAGTCATAGCAATAGTGGTGGTGCGGGGCTGAGGTCGCTAGACGCGATAAAATGGCAGCGCCCAGATGTGCGCTATTACTATCTGGTTATTATTCTGGCGCAATTTCATTAAACATGTAATACTCTTTCAAATAAAGCCCACTTTCCGGAATTGTCCTTTAAGGACGTCAAAAAGAATACCAATTCAATTCAAATTATTTACACCAAGACATTTTACAAAGTAGGTGGGGTGAACTAATATTGCCACATTTATATGTTGTTGAGGACAAGCACAAGTAGGTAATATAGATGTATATGTTACATATTATTATTATTATTATTATTATTATTATTATTATTATTATTATTATCATTATGATCCTTACCATTATTATTCAATGATGGTCATCATTATTAGCATCAACATTGTTATCACTATCATTATTATCATCATTATTATCATCATTATCATTACCATCATCATTACTATCATCATTGTTATCACCATCATTATCATTATTATTTAATATCGATTAATATCGTCATTTTCATTGTCAAGATCAAGATTGAATAACTGAAGCGAACACGACATGCTCAGCATCACAATTTATTTCGCGCTCAGAATGCTAATCATAATCATAGCTAATTTAGAGCTATTTACCGCATAATCTCTCCAAAATCTTCTTAATGAGACGGCATAGCTTTTGAAGTAAGTTAATCTTACCCAAAAGAAAGTAATTGTTAGAATTTAAATAGTTCGTCTCCGTGTTATAATATTTCGGGAGAATAGCTTTACCAAAGTCATCAAAATGGTCACAGGAAAGTATAGTGGAATTCATCCCCTATATCATGCTGTGTGCAAAGATCGCATTTCCCGTTTCATCTAGGGATGTTGGACCAACTTCCTGTTTCGACTGGTAACCTGCGGTTTGACGTTCTAAATTTCCTGAGCGCTATACTATTATTGTCATTAAGTTTAATGAGGGACGGTTCTAGACAGAATTTTACCTTAAATACCTTATATAATTTATCCTTCGATGAAATTTCTAATTGTCCAGCCCATTGCTGTATGTATTGGTCTATTAATCGTTGTTTAATAAGTCTAATTGTATTTTTCTTATCACATATTAGTGTTTGCGCTGCCCAAATATGTCCGAAATATGTTTAGTACTGTCTCTATATTTTTACCCAGGTATACGTTACCCTGTCTAGTGTATATGCATTGTACATATATTGGTTGGATTTTATATGCTAATTTGCTTTTCTTACCTGTCACAAGCGATGCCCAAAAGTTTAACATGCGGCATCTATGTTTTATTTGGATGGGGTATCTGCCTAGTTTTCCATATACCACGAATGACGGGGTAGCTGTTTTACCTTTCAGTATGTATTTGAGGAATTTTAAGTGGTAAAGTTCTAATTTATTGCTATTTTCAAATCCCAATATTTCACTCCCATATACAGCTATCGGCGATATAGTTGCATCGAATAACTTGAGTTTACAATCTATTCTTAGATCGAAGTTAGTAATGCGCCATAAGAAACATAACATGGCTTTAGGGCATTGCTCCATTAAGTATTTTATCGCGTCTAAGTTTAGAATTCCACGCAAAATATATTCCAAGATATTTGTATGTGATGACTATTTCGATTTGCATACTTTCCATAGTGAAGTTCAGTGTTCTTGTGAGTTGCACAGATCCTCCAAACATTATAATTTTGGGTTTATTCTATAATAAATTCCACTGCTTGCAATAATTACAATATTCGTCCAACATGATTTGCAATTCATTCTTATTTTCTGTCATATACGGATTGTATCATCAGCATAAAGCAATGCTAAAATATTCAAATATATAGTAGGGTCGTCATTAGGTTCCAAATTTGCAAGATTGTCTACAATATCGTTAATGTATATAGAAAACAAAAGCAGGCCCAGTACTGATCCTTGAGGTAACCCCCACCCCCACCCCACCCCTGCTTTAATATCATGTACTTTTGATTCCGTTTGATTTATTGTTACATATTGTTTCCTGTTATAAAGGCAACTTGCCATCCATAAAAGAATCCATCCTATGCCATATTGGTTTAATTTAAACAAAAGCCACAACCTGTTCAATGCTTTTGAATCGTCGCTGAATATCGTACATGTCTGTTTGTGCTCGTTTAGGGCTGCTACTACTTTGTTGTAAATCTCGATTAATGGATAAACAGTTGAACATGAAGATCGAAAATACTATGTTGATTTAAAAATTGTACAAATTCTTAAAGGTGCATATTCTAAGTAAAGTTACTGAAAATGAAAGTGTTTAAATTATACACGTTTAGAGGCTTAAACTGTGAGCCTATATTGAATGAAACGAAATAAATATTAGCATATGATGATTCCATTCCATATAAATTAATAAAATTTCTTAAGTTGCGAAATTGAAATAGAGGCACATAATTTAAGCTTATAAAAGTAAGCAATTTTAACAATTTTATTTCCAATCATTCGGGTGTGAATATGCACCTTTAAATACAAGTAACTCCATACATTTTCCAACACAGCTTAATAGCGGCACTTGTCTATAATTTAATGGATCGCTCTCGTCGCCCTTCTTGAACAAGGGTGTCACGTGTGCGGTTTTCCATTGAGCTGGGAAGCGGCCATAATATAACGATTTATTAAAGAGAATGCAGAGCGGATCAACTATTTCCTTGGAACATAGCTTTAGCAGTTTATCGCTAACCTTGTCTGAGCCGGATGCTTTATTTGTAGCTAGTAGCGAGATGGTTTACTCTATTTCTCCGGCTGTGATCTCAATGTGGCTTAGTCTGCCTTCGCATCTAAACGTAAAGGGTGGTAAATGAATGTTTTCGTCGTTTAATTTGGCAATATTTACAAAATAACCATTTAATAAGTCCTCTTGTTCCCGCTCAGTAAGTACAATATCCTCAGTTGCTCCTTCAGCATTCGTGTACACAAGCTATAACAGCCTGAATAGCAGTAACGCTTGACGAAACGTGCACATTCGCATCAGAATGTTTGAAAAAATATGTTTTTTAATTGTATACTTTTATAGACTTAATTTGTATACCTCAATTTAATAAAACGAAAGAAATCGTATCATATGATAATTTCATTCCATATATATTATTTTAATTTTTCTGTTGCGAAATTGAATTAGGAACTAGATTCCCTAATTCAAATTCACAACAAAAAATTATATTAATTCATACCGAAAGAAATCATCCATCATATGTGTTAAGAATTTATTTCGTTTCATTACATTCAGGTACATAATTTAAGCGTCCAAATGTATGCAATTTAAATTTTATTTTTTTTCAAGCATGCTAGTATGACTGCGTCTTTAAATACATGTGCGTGCATGATTGTTTTCTTGTTAGCTTGCGCACGTGTGTGCATAAGGGTGTGCGTTCGCGAGGGTGTGCGTGGGATAGGGCGAGCGTGCGTGTGTGCCTGTCTGCGGGTGGGGGGACATTAGGGTGAGCCAGCGGGCGGGTGGGTGGGAAAGTGGGCGGGTAGGCAGACGGATGGGAAAATATTAGTTTTACTTTCATTCTCCCTTGAAAACACTCAACTGAAACTGGTACATTGCTTACTTTCAGACGTGTCCATCAATAATTGGCCGTCAATTGTTGATGGGATTACGACCCCCTTTCGTTGAAATACCAAAAATATCAGCTTTCCTGAACTTTTTTCGTTTTCATTCGACATGTTCAACTCAAACTTGATACTGTAGCGAGTTTTGGTGGTGGTTCAGAGTTTGAATCTGGGGTCGATTTAATTGAGAAAAACCGGGTGGTGGTCGAATAGCCGTTATTTGAGAAGCATTCTTTGGTTCTACATTCTCTGAATGCAGATTCAAAGACTGCTTCTCTTGTGTAAAAGCCGTTTGAAGGCGCGGTACAGGGCGATCCTGTAAATGAAAACGTAAATTCGTATTCAAGCCCGGATTTGGCTTCGGAACCGTATTTTCCGCGTGACTATCACACAGTTGGTTAATTAAATCATCCACACGTTCCCTCATCTTGTATAACTCACTCACGCTCACTACAGGAGACTGGGGAGAGGGACCACCAGGAGGCTCTGGATAACCAAAAGACACAGTGGTTTCGCCACTGCAGTGTCCATAAAAGAGAGGGCCGGCTGCTGTCCTGAACCAACATGAGAAAGAGTGTCAACCAACGGGGTAGACCCATTTCCACAAGGAGGAACAGAAAAATCACTGGAAGGAAAAATAGCTCCACTAGTGTGACTATCCTGGAAACCTTCCAAAGAACTAATATTTGAATTTGCATCTTCCTCATTAGTACTCCAGCCGTCATTGCTGTAATCAGTGTCATACCCATCTTCAAAGTGATCCTTAGCATATATAGTGACTCCATCTTGAAAGGTCACATGTGATTCTGAGATGCTGTGTTCAGGTCGCATCTCAATTCCTAATGGGGTGTGTGTACTAGGATGTGCAAATGCATCATCACTAAGGTGCTCGAATGCACTGGGGATAGTGTTTGTTAGCGAATATTCCGCCATTTTGGATCTACTCTACAATATCTATTTTAGAATGCCTATGTGTGGTAACTTATGTGGCCTAAGACAGGATCTTGCCTATTAACAAATGCCAATACTAGACTGCATGGAATACAAGATTCTATCTTAAAGCCAGATAATTAATCATTAAGTTATTTTACCTTGGATTACCACAGTTGTATTATAGATCTTAGGAATCCAAACAGTGTAGAAAAACTACTATTTAATGAGTTGCTAACTCGTTAATGATCTGAACTTAAGGTACGATCAGTGATAGTAACACTAATATTAAGAACAGGCCATAAATTGCTTCAGAAAATTAAAGCCAAAGTGAAGTGGCAATTCACAGTAGTGGGGGCTTAATAATTTCCTTTCACAAAGAATAATTAAATACAAGTTTGGATTATTCACTGACAAGGTAGAAATGCAATTAATAAAGACCTGACCCTAGCATAGCTCAGTGTTTAACACATACGGCTTAAGGACAGGTCATAAGATTAACTCCTAATGTAAGTGTGAATGAAATTCAATAGCTGCTATAATGTATGCTCTGTTGCTATGGAAGAAATGCGTTTGACAAAAGCTCTATTTCAGAACTTAATAACTTAAAATTAAATGGATGCCATTATGCTGGTAAACAGTAGTAAGTATGAATAGTTCCCAAGTATTATAACTGCTGAGACAATTATCCAATCATTTGTGTCTAATTAAACTTACAATGATTCAATTAAATGATATAAGCCGTGAAACAGTTGTAATGTCAATAGGTTCCCAAGTTATTAACGGCTACCGGAACTGACTGTTAACTGATCATTTATACTGAATTAGGGTTACAATGATTCAATTAAATGATGTAAGCCGTGAAACAGTTGTAATGTCAATAGGTTCCCAAGTTATTAACGGCTACGGGAACTGACTGTTAACTGATCATTTATACTGAATTAAGGTTACAATGATTCAATTAAATGATATAAGCCGTGAAACAGTTGTAATGTCAATAGGTTCCCAAGTTATTAACGGCTAAGGGAACTGAATGTTAACTGATCATTTATACTGAATTATGGTTACAAGTACAAAGCCACAGTTAAATGATAACTGGTCAAATGTTGACTTATATAAAATAGAAATTGGCAGATACCAATTTAATGAAAATTTGCTCTCGTCTGTGAAAAGAACTAGCAGTTTTATTTGGTTCTGGCGAAGCTATGTTTACAATTTCATGATTTTCTGGCTTTAAAACAAGTTTTACACATTGTCAAGACAGTAAATCAGAAATTGTACAAGTATCGACAGTGGTTGCTAGGGGTAGCCGAGAGGAATGATATGTGATATGAAATAGCAACTATTACCACTATGAGATCTCAAACATGGAGTGCACTGGATTTACCTAATATCATGGTCACCTGGACAGACAATTTGGGGAATCGGGTATATAAATGGTTACAGACTCATATGGGTAGTTTCAGAAATCCAGAAGTCAGAATAATATCAATTACTGGAGGACATGTCCTTAATTTTTAAGAAAAACAGGAACTCTAGAATTTAATCAAGTAAGTGGTTAGTTAGATAGTGGGAATATTATTAACTAAGCCCTAAGACTTACACTATACACTTACATCAGCTCCTGTTCTTTAGAAGTAAGCCACGGTGGCTTATGAAGTCGTCAATCGGTTGAAATGCCAGTCCTCATTGCTGCCAGTTTCTAACCATAAACCAAAATGATATAGTACACGAGCACTCCAATTAAGAATCATTACATGCTAAACAGCAAAATTAAAGATCCCTCGTGGAGCCCAAACCTCAACACGGAATACTACACTACTCAAATCACAGCTACATTATATCTCAATGTACACTTTATCTGAACAACGTACTCGCATATTAGTAACCTAAGTATTAAGCAAACTGACAGAAATTCGGACTAGCACAACAACTAAGAGACTATGCTGAGTTCAGCGCCCTACACCACCTAGGGCAATTCAAGGTCGGACCCAGAGTCCAATTTTTACCTGGAATTTATACCCCAAAAGTGTTGCATGCACCAAAAATCCAGACGCCCATGTAGAAAATCCTTGGCAAAAAGTGCTCATTTTTAACATAACAATAGGTGAATAGATTATCAGATTACCATATCAAAAGATTGCTGGTTTAAACATCACCGTTGTGATGGCCCACTCGTTTAAACATTAACATAACAATAGATTAAGCATTGGTACGGAGTGCAAATGCACCAGACTGTAATATGCTAATAGGGTTATGTATGTGGAAAATCTGACAACGCTAAATTGACAGGAATGCAGATTCTAATACATTGCAACATTTACAAAATGCATAATTTGTCACATCGCCCAAACTAAATGGCCATAATTTCCTCTATACAATGTTGCTGTTTGATGTTGCTATGGGAAAGAGCAACCGTATTCTGAAACATTGACTATCAAAAGAAACACGGAACAGAAAATATTGAAGAATAACTAAAAACGCTGTCGTGATTGGAATAGTGAATTAGCATACATCTTATGTAAAGCAGAATACCGCGAGACCTGGCTCGTATTTTAAAGACAGACCCGCTCATGCCCAAATCCAAGATCACCAGCCCAGATGATTTCAAAAATCAATAAACGGGAAAAATGATCTTTAAATGTCAGAAGCGCATACACTTTCAGCAACGTAATTCAGCAATCAAATTCTTACAAACTACTGCTTACTTCACGGATTTGATGACCAAATTTCAATTCACTGTGAATTGGGCATAAAAGCGTTAGGCCCCTATACTGCCACCATGACCGCGCGAGGAATTATTCAAGCGTAGAAGATTTAACCACATGCTCAATACGGCCAAATACCTCATGTTGCTGAATGATCATACAATAATTAAATGATGCCCATATGTTGCTAAATTATTACTAATAAGTTATGAAATAATGGCAGCAAAATCGTATCATCATTGAAACAGCAAAATGGCCTGCTTTAACGCAAATAGAGTGGCTTCAAAACATGGCTTAAAGTTGAATAACATTGAACACGGCATAACGTTGAATGTACCTGATTAGCGCTATTATTATGATCTACAGTTCATCGTAAAATTTAGGCCGATTTATTCGATAATTATTCAATTCACAACAGCCAAAATGCACTCTTTAAATTTGTACAAGTGGCAATTATGCTAAAATATTTGAAACCATTAAGACTGGAAGCCGTTGCTGCCCTAAACATCAACGACTGTCAGCACCATTGATAGCACAATTGTCAACCAGATTAGAGAATTTCTAATAACAAATCCAGTCTTGTTTCACTATCCCCTCACAGCTCGCAAAACCCCGTTTTTAAGAGCGAAACATTATTGAAGACTGGATATTTAATGGACTAAGAATATAAGTATTTGAAACTATATACCTGAAAATGTGGTATCGGAATTTAGAATACATTTATCTCAAAGTTAACCTGCAACCTTGACGACCAGCGTTTAAACAAAGGCAGGTTAACATTGATGACTAAATGAACATAAAAAAATTTGAAAAACTAGATCAGCAAACAGGTAAACACCCGCTTCAGCATGATTGAATGCTGGATCGGATTCACCAAGGCAAATGATTGAGTGGCCACATCAATCACATGTCTCTAACCAGCTACTGGCCTAACTAGTGTGGAACTGAATGGAAAACTTAAATAAAACCTTTTATAAATATTGCACAATTCCATATACACTTTTTACAACACTCATTAAGTCATCATATTATTTAAGCACATTTGTATGATCGAATGAGAATTGTCTCATTCAATACATTCATATATTAGCGGTCTCACATTATTTTAGTATTAGTATTAAGCAAGACAAGGATAATGTGGTCATTAAACGCTGTTTTTAGCCCTCAACTAAAACATACTTTGTACAAAAGAGGGTATTTTAAATATAAACAACCACATTATCCAATATTACCATGTCTAACTCATACCAATACTAGAATGGATATTCACTCCATTCCACAATAATGTGACAATATGAGTTCTCAAGATAATCATTCAAGCTCACAAAATCAACCATTAAACATGATACATAATTTTACCGGTAACGTTACCACATATTTTAACACTGCACAGGACATACATACGCATAATAATTTTCGGACAAACATTCTACAATACAATTTTAAAAGACCAATGCATTTCAAGTCTCTGTTCAAAAGACCATCAATGATGAACTACTATTACCATACTAATAAAAGGGATTTGTGTAAGAAGTTACCAAATTGGTGGAGAAAATACCTCTTTCGCTTTCAGAATGAGAACTTCCTTTCGCAAGACTGAAGCTACTTATTCTGATAAGGATAAAAGTGAAGTAGAAAGTTGAATGCTCTCATCAGTTGAACGGACTTTTCGGTGCATATCTCCGGGGTCCACAACTTGTATTTGCTATCCTTACATAATCTTACCAAATGGTAATTCCACCCCTCAATGTGTCAATAGTATAGGATTAACTAATAATCTTTGAATAACTTTAGGGTAAAGCTCTCCTCCATTCATGCAGTTTCTAACTCATGGCCCATAAGACAATTCGGGATTCCTGATGGGGTCGACCCTATTTTAGGGCAGACAGGACCTTACCTTAGAGCGAGGGTGGTAATGATATACGTCGAATCTTTATTTGTCTCACGATCGAATTTCGGTGCTCCGCACGCAATGGCCAACCTACCTGCCGATTTATTGCACCACGCATGCCTCCTTCCCATGAGGAAAGATAAAGCATGAACTTACAGAAAGGGATTGAAAGCATCTAACCACGATATGGTTTACCTAACACATAGACATCGTTCCTTCTGTGCACATCTTGGGTCATCAAAATCAATAAATTACTTCTTACTGGTGCCAGTATAATAAAGGTTAGTGTCCATCATTCGCAGTGATTGTCTGAATGGTGATTGAAACATTCAATTGTGCATTTGTTGCATTTGGTTCTTTGGAACTCTATACATTTGATGTCCTCGACCTCTTCCTCGAGCTGTACCTCGACCTCCGTATTGACCTCGACATCGAGATGGAAATCTTTGTACTTGAGAACTGTGGACTGGGTCGTCCTCCCAATGACATGACTTGCAGCTGTGTTAAATGTGAGGTACCAAATTCCGGAGACATCATTCTATATGGTGCTGAAACTCGGCATATTCCACTTCTGAGTCTTCCTCATCATCACTGGAGTCTGTTGCATCTGAATCGATACCCAAGTCTTTTATAGTGACAGGACGCCAGTCCTTGTACAAATCAGGATCAATAGTACCCTGGGGTGCTTTTGATGTGTGCCCCTCAGGGTCTGGCTGAATTGAATCTGTGACTGTCACCTCTAATGTACCAGGAAGGGAGCTGTCTACCTCTAATTCAGGGAATGACGAATTGGGTTGAATTGGGTCCACAGTGATTGTATCTGAAACTGGTTGAGGACCAAACATGAGATCACTTGATTTCCGGTCTATGTCAACAGCCAGCTCAAGATCACTTGGTACTGAATTACCAAGCTCAGATGTGGATTCAAAGGGAATTTCAGTCCCTGATGAAAGGATTGACTCCACTATGGTAGGCAAATCTGGTACATTAGCTTGAACAGGTAAAGGTGTCAAACTGGGCAAAGAATCATTAAGAACGATATCTCCTGTTCCATCATCTGAAAAATCAGTCTGACATGAGACATCATTTGGAAGAGAATGACGAATTTCAGAATGAGGTTCTTCACCAACACATAATTTGAGGCAATCAAAGTGCAACACATGGGTTTTGTTTTTCTGATCAGTCAGTTCATAGGTCACGTCTGACTTACGACTTAGGAGTGTCCAAGGCCCTTTCCACTGATAACTCAGTTTTGGAGTGAGTCCTTGGTGTCTCTGACTGTCCTTAACCCACACTTTATCACCACAAATATATGGCATTCCATATACTGCACGATCGTGCCATGATTTCTGCCGTTTATGACTAATTTTTAGCTCTTCTCGAATTAGGTCATGAGCTTCTTCCATGCGCTGATGTAAAGGTTCAACATACTGGGATGGACTGGTCTTTTCACCAGGAACACGAGGCATTGTAACATCCAATGGCAAGGTTAACTCATGTCCAAACATGGCATATGCTGGAGTGTAACTAATACTCGAGTGTACAGAAGTTCGATATGCATGAAGAACATACGGTAAACGTATATCCCAATCCTTTTGATTAGAGTTTACCTCTTTTGTCAACATAGCAGCCATTGTCCGATTAAAGCGCTCACCCATTCCATCACCTTGGGGATGAAATGGTGTTGTTCTAGTTTTCTTAATTTTAAGAAGTTTGCACATTTCTTGGAAAAAGCAACTCTCAAAATTTCTACCCTGGTCAGTATGCAGAGCTACAGGCATTCCAAAGCGGCAAAACACCTGCTCTACTAATACTGTTGCAACTGTTGATGCTTCCTGATCAGGAAGGGCAAATGCTTCGACCCACTTCGTGAAGTAGTCGTGGAGGACAATTATATACTTGTTCCCCCTGTCACTAGCTGGAAGTTGGCCAAAGATGTCAACAGCCACCCTTTCGAAGGGTCCACCCACAATTTTTGTTTTCAGGGCCGCAGCCTGGGTTCTAGGACCAGTCGTCCTATGTTGGCATGGTTCCCACTTGGCAATCCAGATTTTTACATCAGCCGTAATACCTGGCCAATGAAATCTAGATTTAATTCTCTCTCGTGTACATTCTACAGCCAGGTGACCACAGTTATCATGTAGTTGTTCTAAAACATGAACTCTCAAATTCTTAGGACATAACATTTGATCATTCTTGTATAGTATCCCATTTACTAACTGTAATTCATTAAACCGTTGGTAGTAATATTTTACATCAGGAGGAAGTGGACTAACATCTTTGACAGGACGATATCCAGACTTTACCCACTTAGACTTTTGAAAGGATGGGGTCAGATTGTTGAGCCAAGATAACAGCCCTTCTGCTCCAGTTTTCACCTGCTAAGGGTTGAAATTCTGGAACTTGGTTATGGATTATGGCAACCTGACCATCCCCCTCCCAATTCAGTAACCTCTACTCTTGCTTTTCGACTGAGAGCGTCTGCATTGCCATGGGAACGTCCTGGTCTATGCTCCACAGTAAATTGAAAGGTTTGAAGAGCCTCTTGCCACTGGGCAATTTGGCCCTCAGGGTCCTTTTTGTCTTTCAACCACTTCAAGGATGCATGATCAGTTTGCAGAATAAAGTGGCGCCTATACAGAAAATGCTTGTAGTACTTTGTGAAGTACACTGCTGCTAGTAACTCTTTCCTTGTGGCATAATTTCGTTCGGTCTTGTCCAAGGATCGAGATCCATCGCATATAACCCTTTCCTCCCCATCCTGAATTTGAGACAGTACAGAACCAATTCCAAAGTCGAGCATCCATATCTAAAATAAAAGGCAGGGCTGGGTCAGGATATGCCAGAACAGGTGCATTGGTCAATTTATGGTTAAGGGTAGTGAAGGCTTCCTCGCAGTCAGGTGTCCACTCAAATGGGTGATCTTTTTCTGTGAGCCTGTACAAGGACTTGGCCAGTCCAGAAAAATGGTCAATAAAGCATCTGTAATATTGGCAGAGACCTAAATAGCTTCTGGTTTCAGTCACAGATTTAGGTGTCGGCCAATCAGCAACACTAATTTTTCCTGGATCAGTTGATACCCCCTTTTTAGATATTACATGACCCAAGAATTCGACCTCGCTATGGAATAGTTTGCACTTCTTTGGCTTCAGTTTTAAATTCGCCTCTTTTAGACGTTGTAGAACCATTTGAAGATGTTTAAGTACCTCCTCAAAAGTCGCTCCATAGACTACAACATCATCAATATAACAGAGGCAAATTTGCCATTGAAGTTGGACTAAAACTTGTTCCATAAGACGTTCTAATGTACTAGGAGCATTGCATAAGCCAAATGGCATTTTTCTGAACTGGAAAAGGCCCATCCCTACAAATGAATGCAGTCTTCTCACGGTCCTGTTCATCCATAGCGACCTGCCAGTATCCACTGGCTAAATCCAGTGTGCTATACCACGCCATACCGGATAGTGTATCTAGGACTTGATCGATACGAGGTAAGGGGTAAGCATCCTTGACAGTTAAGTCATTAAGACGATGGTAGTCAATACAGAAACGTAGACTGCCATCCTTCTTAGTAACAAGAACAATTTGACTGGCCCATGGAGAGGCTGAGGGTTCTATTACACCAGTTCTTAACATGTCTTCCACCTGTTTCTTACTTTCTTCTTCTTTGTGAATAGGCAACCTTCTAACAGGCTGCCTAACAGGATGGTGCCACTGTGTGTCAATTTGATGCATGACTTGGGTAGTAGTACCCAAGTCTAGATCTCCAGATGAAAAGGTAGTGGCATAATGACTCAATAGATCTTGTACTGATGCTATTTGTTCCACATTTAAACCTTCAGAAGTCTGCTCAAACAAGGCATGTAAATGATCAGGAAGTGGGCTGACTGACTTGGGCAAAGATGATGTTAATTCCAAATCTAGAGTCTGAATGTTATTTATTTCTAACAAACGACCCACTTTTGCTCCTTTTCTCAATCGTACAGGGTGGCTGTTTGAGTTATACATTCTTAGGGGAACAGAAGCATCTGATAGTTCTACCAAAGTTCGGGGAATAGCCACTTCCATTTCCTCCATGAACTCATGTGAAGGCTCCAGCAATGCAATTTGGGCATGAAGGCAAGCACGATTTGTGCTTGCCCACATGACCACTTCACTGGAAGGAGGAATGGTAATATCTTTAGTGATTGTTAAAGCAGCAGTACCATAAAGGGGAATTCTATGATTTACAGGAATGCGGCAACCACTTACTTCCATTTCACCAAGTTGACAATGAATAACTGCGTTGATTGACTCTAGGAAATCATCCCCAAATAGAACATCCTGCTGAATGTCTGCCACAAAAACAAGATGTTGAAAGAACATGCCTCCAATGTTGATAGACATGACCCCTCACCAATGCATGTTAAAGATGCTCCACTTGCCTCACATAATTTGGAGGAGGGTGTGGACAAGCATGGACGTTCTTTTTCAGGGAGACATTAAAAATGGAAGTCTTAATTATGGCGACACTGGCACCAGTATCAATGGTATCCAGAGCCTCCACTCCTGCAACAAGACATGGACAAGTCAACACGTGGCTTGACTGTGGTAAAGGTATGGTTACAACTGGCTGCTTGCAATCTGGTTCCTGGTTGGGAATTGTATTGTTGTACTGCTGCTCTAATTGAATACATATAGACTCTGCTTCTTGTCGTAATGTTGGATTTGCAGAGATAAAAGGTCCCACCTTACGCTTTTGCTGCACTGAGTTATTACAAGTAACAGCTTTCTTTGGGCATGGTTCAGTAGACTGTGATCGAAGGACAGCAGAGGCAAGTTGACTCATTTCCTGTTGATGAAGCCCCTCTAACAGTTGCAATTCTTCCTCTAGATGGGCTATTGTTCGTTTTGGGCAATGATGAAAGCTATGTCCAAATTCTTTACATGAACTGCAAGGCCTTGTCATGGATGGCATAACAGTATGCCAGGCAAAAACATCTGCAGGTGAATTGTGGGAGCGACCAGAGCCGCTAGATTGTTTGGATTCAAAAGTATGAGCTTTGTATTTATGAAAGGCTACTGGTCGCTCATCCACAGTAGCCTGACTTAGTTTAAAGATGGGAAAGAAGATTTAGGAACAATCCCCACCTCCCCATTAGTTATGCTTAATCACTCAACTGGAGGGGCCACTGATGGAGTCCGACTAACAGGCCTGTAAGTCTGATTAAAGTATGGATTGCCAATCGGTCGAAGCCTACATTCTCGAGCAAAATACCCAAACTTGCCACATGAGAAGCAAATCTCCTGACGCTGTACCATTAAAGGATGGGGTGCTTGGCTAAGATTCATTTGAGTTCTGACTAAATTTATTAATTGAGCCACTTCCTAACGTAATTGCAATACTTCTGCTGCAATACCAGTAGGATTGATAGCATTTGCAATAGGCTGAATTGCCGATGAAGTAGAAGTAGAAATAGCAGTTTCTGTCCTAACTTCTGACTTTGCTGTGTCTGGCTTAACTTCTGACTCTGCCTTTAATCTTTGCATCTGTTGTCGATTCTTCTTTAAGGATGCGAATTTCTTTGGTCGGTTTTCAGTATTTTCATTTGAAGGCTCAGATGCATTATCAACAGCTTGCACTGGGCGGATTTCTTGCTGTATGTGTTTTTGTCTTTGTAGATAACCTTCTATTCGGAGCCCTGCTCTAATGAGATCAGCAAGATTGCTCAAGTTAAGGTGAAATAGTCTATCCTTTAGGATTGGATTTCCTGACAGAGATTCCATGAAAGTATCAACTTGCATACTATTTCTTGTAACAGCATCAACTGTAGGATAAGCTTTAACTACCATTTTCCTCACTGTCTGACCAAGTTCTTGTAGGGTTTGTTTTGGTGCCCTATGTAGACTTCTAAGAGCCAGTCTACTATTTTCTGTTTCCATTGGATCCACAAAGCGTGCATGGAGAGCTGCTACAAGATGATAGGAGACTCGATTCATTGTTGGCATATCGATTAACACCTTCAATGCAGCACCTTTCAGTTTAGAGGCTAGATATGCTCCTTTCTCTTCATCACTCCAGCAATTAATATTTAAGATTATATCAAACTGGACCAAGTATTCTTCTAAAGAAGTTTCACCTCAAAAATCCTGTGGAAGCATGACTTTCCAACCTAGTCCAGATCTCATTATAGTTGGTTCATGTGAACGACCTTGGGATTTTTTTAGAATCGGATGTCTATTTTTCTTATCAGTACCCGACTATTATGATAATTACCAGTTTGATCTCTTTGTTGCGTTAGACTACAAATTAGTAAACAAACGACTATCATTTGAGGCTGGAGTTGGGTCAACTCCTGCGAACATAATTCTCATCATCATGATGATGACCAACATTTCCAACAGTTGAATCAGTGGATTTGTACGGCTGGGTGCCATTGGACACCCTTACAGGTTCTGAGTAATAAACCTGAGTAGTACTAGGTGTTTGTACCACCAAAGTGGTCAGCACTCTTTCGAGCCCCACATCGGGCGCCATTTGTAGCGAGTTTTGGTGGTGGTTCAGAGTTTGAATCTGGGGTCGATTTAATTGAGAAAAACCAGGTGGTGGTCGCATAGCCGTTATTTGAGAAGCATTCTCTGGTTCTACATTCTCTAAATGCAGATTCAAAGACTGCTTCTCTCGCGTAAAAGCAGTTTGAAGGCGCGGTACAGGGCGATCTTGTAAATGAAAACGAAAATTCGTATTCAAGCCCGGATTTGGCTTCGGAACCATATTTTCCACGTGACTATCACACAGTTGGTTAATTAATTCACCCACACGTCCCCTCATCTTGTATAACTCACTCACGCTCACTACAGGAGACTGGGGAGAGGGACCACCAGGAGGCTCTGGATAACCAGAAGACTCACAGTGGTTTCGCCACCGCAGTGTCCATAAAAGAGAGGGCCGGCTGCTGTCCTGAACCAACATGAGACAGAGTGTCAACCAATGGGGTAGACACATTTCCACAAGGAGGAACAGAACAATCACTGGAAGGAAAAATAGCTCCACTAGTGTGACTATCCTGGAAACCTTCCAAAGAACTAATATTTGAATTTGAATCTTCCTCATTAGTACTCCAGCCGTCATTGCTGTAATCAGTGTCATACCCATCTTCAAAGTGATCCTTAGCGTATATAGTTACTCCATCTTGAAAGGTCACATGTGATTCTGAGATAAGGGCCAACATTTGAATTTGCATCTTCCTCATTAGTACTCCAGCCGCCATTGCTGTAATCAGTGTCATACCCATCTTCAAAGTGATCCTACGCGTATATAGTGACTCCATCTTGAAAGGACACATGTGATTCTGAGATGCTGTGTTGAGGTCGCATCTCAATTCCTAATGGGGTGTGTGTACTAGGATGCGCAAATGCATCATCACTAAGGTGCTCGAATGCACTGGGGACAGTGTTTGTTAGCGAATATTCCGCCATTTTGGATCTACTCTACAATGTCTATTTTAGAATGCCTATGTGTGATAACTTATGTGGCCTAAGACAGGATCTTGCCTATTAACAAATGTCAATTCTAGACTGTATGGAATACAAGATTCTATCTTAAAGCCAGATAATTAATCATTGAGTTATTTTACCTTGGATTACCACAGTTGTATTATGGATCCTCGGAATCCAAACAGTGTAGAAAAACTACTATTTAACGAGTTGCTAACTCGTTAATGATCTGAACTTAAGGTACGATCAGTGATAGTAACACTAATATTAAGAACAAGCCATAAATTGCTTCAGGAAATTAAAGCCAAAGTGAAGTGGCAATTCGCAGTAGTGGGGGCTTAATAATTTCCTTTCACAAAGAATAATTGAATACAAGTTTGGATTATTCACTGACAAGGTAGAAATGCAATTAATAAAGACCTGACCCTAGCATAGATCAGTGTTTAACACCTACGGCTTAAGGACAGGTGATAAGATTAACTCCTAATGTAAGTGTGAATGAAATTCAGTAGCTGCTATAATGTATAGAATGTCCGTTACTACGGACGAAATGAGTTTGACAAAAGCTCTATTTCAGAACTTAATAACTTAAAATTAAATGGATGCCATTATGGTGGTAAACAGTAGTAAGTATGAATAGTTCCCAAGTATTATAACTGCTAAGACAATTATCCAATCATTTGTGTCTAATTAAACTTACAATGATTCAATTAAATGATTTAAGCCGTGAAACAGTTGTAATGTCAATAGGTTCGCAAGTTATTAACGGCTAAGGGAACTGACTGTTAACTGATCATTTATACTGAATTAAGGTTACAAAGATTCAATTAAATGATATAAGCCATGAAACAGTTGTAATGTCAATAGGTTCCCAAGTTATTAACGGCTAAGGGAACTGAATGTTAACTGATCATTTATACTGAATTACGGTTAAAATTGCAAACCCACAGTTAAATGATGACTGGTCAAATGTCGACTTATATGAAATAGAAATTGGCAGATACCAATTTTAATGAAAATTTGCTCTCGTCTGTGAAAAGAACTAGCAGTTTTATTTGGTTCTGGCGAAGCTATGTTTACAATTTCATGATTTTCTGGCTTTGAAACAAGTTTTACACATTGTCAAGACAGTAAATCAGAAATTGTACAAGTATCGACAGTGGTTGCTAGGGGTAGCCGAAAGGAATGATATGTGATATGAAATAGCAACTATTACCACTATGAGATCTCAAACATGGAGTGCACTGGATTTACCTAAAATCATGGTCACCTGGACAGACAATTTGGGGAATCGGGTATATAAATGGCTACAGACTCAAATTGGTAGTTTCAGAAAGCCAGAAGTCAGAATAATACCAATAACTGGAGGACATGTCCTTAATTTTTAAGAAAAACAGGAACTCTAGAATTTAATCAAGTAACTGGTTAATTAGATAGTGGGAATATTATTAACTAAGCCCTAAGACTTACACTATACACTTACATTAGCTCCTGTTCTTTAGAAGTAAGCCACGGTGGCTTATGAAGTCGTCAATCGGTTGAAATGCCGGTCCTCATTGCTGCCAGTTTCTAACCATAAACCAAAAATGATATAGTACACGAGCACTCGAATTAAGAATCATTACATGCTAAACAGCAAAATTAAAGATCCCTCGTGGAGCCCAAAGCTCAACACGGAATACTACACTACCCAAATCACAGCTACATTATATCTCAATGTACACTTTATCTGAACAACGTATGCGTATTAGTAACCTAAGTATTAAGCAAACTGACAGAAATTCGGACTAGCACAACAACTAAGAGACTACGCTGAGTTCAGCGCCCTACACCAGCAAGGGCAATTCAAGGTCGGACCCAGAGTCCAATTTTTACCTGGAATTTATACCCCAAAAGTGTTGCATGCACCAAAAATCCAGACGCCCATGTAGAAAATCCTTGGCAAAAAGTGCTCATTTTTAGCATAACAATAGGTGAATAGATTGCCAGATTACCATTTCAAAAGATTGCTGGTTTAAACATCACCATTGTGATGGCCCACTCATTTGAACATTAACAAAACAATAGATTAAGCATTGGTACGGAGTGCAAATGCACCGGACTGTAATATGCTAATAGGGTTATGTATGTGGAAAATCTGACAACGCTAAATTGACAGGAATGCAGATTCTAATACATTTACAAAATGCATAATTTGTCACATCGCCCAAACGAAATGGCCATAATTTCCTCTATACAATGTTGCTGTTTGATGTTGCTATGGGAAAGAGCAACCGTATTCTGAAACATTGACTATCAAAAGAAACACGGGAACATAAAATATTGAAGAATAACTAAAAACGTTGTCGTGATTGGAATAGTGAATCAGCGTGCATCTTACGTAAAGCAGAATACCTCGAGACCCGGCTCGTATTTTAAAGACAGGCCCGCTCATGCCTAAAATCCAAGATCACCACCAGCCCATATGATTTCAAAAATCAATAACGGGAAAAATGATCTTTAAATGTCAGAAGCGCAGACACTTTCAGCAACGTAATTCAGCAATCAAATTCTTACAAACTACCGCTTACTTCAATGCTTTGATGACCAAATTTCAATTCACTGTGAATTGGGCATAAAAGCGTTAGGCCCCTATACCGCCACCGTGATCGTGCGAGGAATTAGTCAAGCGTAGAAGATTTAACCACACGCTCAATACGGCCAAATACCTCATGTTGCTGAATGATCATACAACAATTACATGATGCCCATATGGTGCTAAATTATTACTAATAATTTATGAAATAATGGCAGCAACATTGTATCATCATTGAAACGGCAAAATGGCCTGCTTTAACGCAAATAGAGTGGCTTCAAAATATGGCTTAAAGTTGAATAACTTTGAACACGGCATAACGTTGAATGTACCTGATTAGCGCTATTATTATGATCTACAGTTCAGCGTAAAATTTAGGCGATTTTATTCGATAATTATTCAATTCACAACAGCGAAAATGCACTCTTTAAATTTGTACAAGTGGCAATTATGCTAAAATATTTGAAACCATTAAGACTGGAAGCCGTTGCTGCCCTAAACATCAACGATTTTCAGCACCATTGATAGCACAATTGTCAACCAGATTAGAGAATTTCTAATAACAAATCCAGTCTTGTTTCAATACGTTGCTGTATTGGTTCGGTACCGGTAAACCTGATGGAAGTTGTGGTGGGGCTGGCTGGGGTGGGTGGGAGCGAGAGTGGGGAGAGGGGCGGGTGTAATAAGGACCATTAAGCCTCTAAAACCTTATATCATAAGGTAGGGGACATGTATTGCAAAGCAATACTTACAGAATGCTTGTTTGATTTTCTTGACTATTCACTCCGTTTCCAAGTGTAGTTAGTTCACCTTGATAGCGTCGTTTGATTTACCCATATTGTATTGCACAAACATGTACAATGGGATCGGATACAAGTTCTTCCAACTTAGGTAAAGCCACACTAATCAGAATCAGAATTGTTACTAGACAGCATATATAAATAATGTATATATAACAATTTTATAATATAATGAAAGGAGAGAGAGAGAGAGGGAGAGAGAGAGAGAGAGAGAGATAAATAATGTATATATAACAATTTTATAATATAATGAAAGGAGAGAGAGAGAGAGAGGGAGAGAGAGAGAGAGAGAGAGAGAGAGAGGGAGAGGGAGGGAGGGAGGGATGGAGGATGGAGAGAGATTATTATTATTATTATTATTATTATTATTATTATTATTATTATTATTATTATTGCATTACATCTTTTAGCCGTTTGGGGGATAAATTTATCAAGGATTTCACAATATTTGCTCATTGAATATCTATCTGCAGGCCATGAGAAGACTGTTTTCGAAATTTAGCACTGGAACGACTAGCGAGTCGTCCACGATGGTGTGGTGTTCAGGACATAAAATTTGCGACTGGCTGCGTATATAACATAACCAACAATCCACAGACGGTGTTCAAAATCCAGTCAGGTTGTTCCATTGTGCATTTGTCATACACCTAGCATATATAGGTCATCTTTTTTTTTGCTTAGGCCTATTTATATCTATACTTATGTCTAAAAGTAAGATCATTCATGTTGAGATGTTCGTCGAAGAAAGTCATTAAAAACAGGTCTGGACTGCTTGTTAATAAGTTTGAGCTATTATTCAGAGACTGGAGTTAACAATTAAGTGCGGTAAGGCTAGAAATACCATGCATCAATAAACGTACGTTATCTGATATGGATTTTTATGTTTTCAAAATATTCAACAGCATGTTTATTAAATGGCAAAAACGTACAATTCGTACAACGTGTCGGACTATTAAGCGTTTAAGATGGGCTATATCGAGTCATTCATACGGATAACTTGCATAACACATTTGATCACATTCCAAGAAACGGATTTTAAGTAGAAAACCAGACGATCAAAAGGACAGACGGATGGATAGAACCGATTGGAATGACCCCTTACTAGATTTTATTAAAACTGTATGAGGACAATTATATTATGTAAATTGTGGTTATTTTGCTCCGCCACTGTCGGATGACTTCTGCACTTATACAGATGTAATAGTAGCAGCAGTAGCATTATTAGCAGGCAACGCATGTAGCATCAATGGCAGTCAAAATAGTAGTCTGAGTCTGCTCTGACTCAACCCGCCCCTGTGACAGATATTTGGGCAGACTGACTACACCCGCAGAATACAGGAGTCATACATACAGCCGGTCATATAATCTCAGTTATATTCGCGTTGAACTGATTAGCCACTTCTTTCTACAGGTACAATACTGTCTAATCTTAAAATAATTTGACTGAAAGCCGCTGTTTCCAGTTACACGAATTTAAAGATATTCAGTAGGCATCATATTGCGACGTTGGAGACCAGTAGTGTATTTTAAAATAATTTTGACCGAAACTTGTTGAAAAAGTGACTTTCAAATATAACGTTTTCAAAAGCATCAACAGTGAATTAACAGTAGCTAGTTAATCGCTCTACATCAGCGACTATAGATAATACTATTCATACCGCTTACAAACTATATTCAGTTGTGCTTTCGTTATGTTCATATAGGCTTATGAGGTATACCTGTACACAGGTGACACACGGCGGAGTGCGAAGCACCAGCTACGTCACTAAGTTGTTCCAAGTTAAACGATCCTAGATTTATTAAATTGTTTTTCTCAAATAATCCCAATTGATTTCCATTTTTTTTTACCGATGGTAGCTTATTTAATATTGTATGAAATTACCAATAAACATCATTTGTTATTTCCCTTTTCCCTTCCTTTAAACGAAAATCTGCATTTCTAATTTCTTTATTGCTTTTACAGCAATTCAGGCTTTCTCAAGAAGATTTGACTTTAATAATCTTTTACTGGTTATACATCATCAGTGGAGACAACATATGGTCTCGGCCAAAGAAAATGTATTTTGTTCAACTTTTTCACTATGACTCTCTTTAGAGCCAGTAATATCAGTGAAAAGATTTCAAATATATATTTTGATGGCCCATAGATAAAGAAACCAATCAAAACTCTGTATACCCGTTCAAAGGCTCCTACTATAGGGTCCTTCTAGCCAAATTAGGTTAAAATCCGCCAAACGGTAAATGAGGCGATGGATGCGCATTAAAGCGGCCAACGCTTACGGAAGATGAACAGCCCACGGTCGCCATGGCATAAGCCTGGGTTTCCATTAATTTCTAAACCCACGAAGTCTGGATTTCCTAGGTGATAGGCCTTGGACTCGAAACATGAAGCATAGAAGCTTAACATGGTTCACATAAATGTAATTTGCTTAAATTCATTGTTTGAGTTGTGTCAGGGCTGAAAATAGGAATTCCAAAACTTCCTTGGAAGTCCAAACCTGAGCGTTTGGAGTCTAATACTCCCGGGCGTCCACTAATGGAAGCCCTCCCATAAGTTCAATTCGCCTTTCAGGCCGGGTGGGCTAACAACATAGGCGTTATCTTCCATTAACGTGTGACTAGCAGAGGGTTAAATAAAAGCAAATTGTATGCATTTGACATCATAATATAGATGATATATTAGATAGTTAACACTACGCAGCAATGGACCTTTCCAGTTTTAGCTATGCCCCGCCCATCTCTAGCTAAGCTCCACCCACACCTCGCTCGTGTTGGGATCGATCCCTGAACTCACTGACTATCAATTTTCAGAAAACTTACAGGGAAGCTTGCACATATTTTGAAACTAATTTAACTGGGTGCTGTTCTATGGCAGCAACAGCGCCCAATCAAATTAGTTTCAAAATATTCAACAGAATGTTTATTATATGGTAAAGACATACATTTCGTGGACTATTACACGATAAAGACGGACCAAATCAAGGCATACATATCATAGTTGATTATGACGTCATCCTACACGTCACTTAGTTGATTATGACGTCATATGATGTCAGATGATGGATGACTAAAGGAAAGGTTCATTGTCATCCTTGTTAATTAAGCATACTAAGAACAGTGTATCATTGTGTGAAGCCGCTTTTCCAGCACCTTTCTGCTCTTAGTTTACATCAGGGAATTGCTAGAACAGTTAAATTGAATTCCATCTTTGCTGACATCCTTCATGGATAAAATGAGGAACATAATGTTTATGTTGGTGAACTTTGTACAACTTAAAATTAATCAACAAAATCTGATGTTAAAATTCAGTAATTTATTTTAGGTATCATTTCAAGTTAAGTACAATTTGGCGCAATCTTTTTGTAAGATGGTTAGATGGTCATAAGGCCATAGTGATATAACCAGCGCTACTCACCTTGACAAATATAGTACATCGAACAGATAAGTTAACCCTTTCAAGACTGTGTAGTGGTCTCGGGGAATGTTCATTTGCAGGCCAAGAGAAGACTATTTTTGAAAATTGACCACTGAAATGACTGGCTCGATAACCGAGCCACTCATTCCAGTGCTAAATTCCCAAAGATAGCCTTCACTTGGCCTGCAAATGGACCTTCAATAAGAAAATATTCTAATTTTTTAAACAAATTTAGCCATTAAAGGGTTAAAGACAAAATGTCACAGTAAATACAATACATATAAAGTTCTTAAAATCTTTTTAATGTACTTCAAAACCATACAAATATAACATATGTATTGATATGATATAGAAATGTATATTTCACGCTCTATATACCCAGTGAACACTGCTAATACAGCCACGAAAGATGGGATAATGGACCATCCCGTGGATATATATATATATATATATATATATATATATATATATATATATATATATATATATATATATATATATATATATATATATATATTTTATTTTTATATATATATATATATATATATATATATATATATATATATATATATATATATATATATATATTTTTTTTTTTTAATATATATATATATATATATATATACACACTTATGGTACTTTGTGGGATCTTTGCTTTCTCATAGGAATTTTGGCTTAAAATTCAGAATTAAGGTAGTTTTGATATCCGTAATAATAAATATAAAAAGAAGTATTGATTATACTTAAGTTTGTATAAAACCTTGTGGGTCACCGATTTTATGACTTTGTGGGATACTGACGCAAATGACCCACAAGGCACCCAAAGTAATATACAGTATATGACTTTGTGGGACACTACATAAAATGACCCATAAAGCACCGGGATGATCTGTTAATATAATACATGTAATATATGTTAGCAGCAGCAGTAGCTGCTGCTGCTGCCACGGTTGATGATGACTGCCACTGTTGGCGCTGCCGACACCGACCTTGCCAACAAGACACCCCACTGACATTGCCAAGCCTGATGCAGCCATCGATAACAATCTCAATTAAGCTAGCAAATAAAAAAAGTATTTGAAAGGTAAAAAATAAATAAATTATCTGATGCCTATAATGACGAATGTCATAAGTTAACTCGGGGTGTTGAAATTTGCAGACAGTTCAGAAAACGCGCAAGATATGCCATTGCAGTAACATAATGAATACACTAGCAGAGAAAGACAAATCAACATCATTACATTTCACTTTTCGCATTCAAATATTGTATACCTTAGCCCGTGGCAGAGTCCATTCAGTTGTTACAAAATTATACCTTAAGATAGAATCATAGAAAAGATAGCTATAAAAGGTAAGTACTGTTCAAAAGGATACTGACAGCAATAAACTTATCTGAAACCATTCCAAGTAAAAGATGTGTTTAAGAAAGAAATATTATAAAATGCATAAAAGAAACAGTGTGAATATATTTCTGTGTAATGCTTTATGAAGAATTATCATGGAAAAGAAAATAGATAGTTATATTATGTATTACTAGTCAATACATTGTCATAACATATATGTGAACAAACCATAAACAATCGTGGACACTATCGTGGCTATAAGATCGAGCGACCAATTAACCGACTTTTACTAGTTGCAAGTTGCAACCAAAATGTAAATGAAATAAGCCATACTAAAAATAAAAATAGGTTAATCGCCTAGTATACTAGAATATCAGCAGCATCATCATCATCATCGGCAGAAGCAACAGAAGCAGTAATTGATAGGAAGCTCAATTAAGATAGCAAATGAAAAAGAATTTGAAAGATAAAAATAAATAGATTACCTAATATCTATTGTGAAGAATGTTTTACAAGTTAACTCAGGATGTTGACACTTGTTGAAAGCACAGAAAACATAATGAGCTATATCATTGCTGTATCATAATGAATACAATATCAGACAAAGACATATCAACATCATTACATTTCAGTTTTAACATTCAGATCGTTTGTACCTCAGAAGCTGGCAGAGTCCACCCAGCTGTCATTAAATGCTCGCCTTGAGATAGGAAAGACAACTATGGATCGAAATTAATATTTAAAATAATACTGGCAGCAACAAACATAGCATGAACCATTCCGTTATTAAAATATGTATATAAATAATGCATACAGGAAATAGCAATATGAATATGTCATTGCAATGCTTTATGAAGAATGATCATGGAAAAAAGAAAACAGATAGCCATATTATATACACGTAGTTGGTCACGTTAAAACAGGTGGGGCCTCTGTAGTGCAGATTACATGCATTGACATATATAACAACAAGTGCAATCAAATAAAGAGGTAAATATGATTAGAAACATAATACGAAAAAAATTTAAAATGATTTAAAATCCAAAAAATAATATTTAATGTTTAAAAGCAATTTATTTTTATAATAACAATAGTTCTCTATTGCTCGAATACTATCTGTTGTGATGGGTTGAAAACCTTGTATGCGAGATCAAAATCTACTCAGTATCCTTGATCTGTAATCGCTTGATGGGCTTATCCCTCCCAGCCATGTACGAAGCACTACTCCTAGTTAAATAACTAGTAGAACTCACTGATTTTTAAAGTCAAGCCACTGAATAGTAAATAATGTTCTATCCTCTAGGCATTGATACTGTTTGTTGTCGGAAACAGTTGGATAGTAGGCTAGTCCAGTAGGCAGGCTAGTAGGGCGTGCCGGTTACTAGGATATTAGGCTAGGCCAGTAGGCAGGATAGTAGGCTAGGCAGGTCGGCATGCTACTAGGTTAGGATCAGTCGGCAGGCTAGTAGAATAAACTAGCAGTCTGGACTAGAAGTCTAGGCTAGTAGATTAAGGTAGAAGTTTAGGCTAGTGCACTAGGCTAGAAGACTATGCTAGTAGCCTAGATAGATTATGTTAGTAGGCTAGTAGACTTGGCAAGACATCTAGACAAGAAATATAGGCTAGTTGGCTAGTATACGAGGGTAGAAGTGCGTGGTAGAAGGCTAGGCTATGAGGCTAGTAGACTAGGTAGACGTTGCTAGAAATCTAGGGTAGTAGACTATGCTGGAAGTCTAGTCCAGAAATCTAGGCTAAAAGTCTAGATTATTAGGCTTGGAGACTAGGCTAGGAAAATAGGCTAAACGTCTAGGCTATTAGGCTAGAAGACTATCTTAGAAGTCTAGGCTAGAAGTCTTAGCTAGGAAGCTAGTAGACTTGGTAACAATTCTAGTCTAGACGTCTAGGTTAGTAGGCTGATAGACCAGGCAAGAAGTATAGGCTAATGGGCTCGTAGACGAGGCTAGAAAACCAGGCTAGAAGTCTTGGCAAGTACATTAGATTGGACGTCTATGCTCGAAGTCTAGACTAAAAGTCTAGGCTATTAGGCCAGTAGACTATTCTAGAAATCTACAGCAGCAGACATCTCCCGGCAATTTATAGCAAGGTCAATTAAGATAGCAATACGAAGGAATCTGAAAGATTTAAAAAAATAGGTACATTACTTAATATCCATGATGAAGAATGTCATAAGCTAATTCAGAATGTTTACACTAACTAAGTCTTGTTGACGACACAGAACATAAATGAGTTTGAACCTTAACACCTGCTAGAGTCCATCCAGTTGTTATGAAAATTATACCTTGAGATAGGGAAGATAGCTATAAAAGGAAACTAATATTCAAAAGGAGACTGGCAGCAATAAACCTATCTGAAACCATTCCAAGTACTTGTAAAAGCTTTGTTTATGAAAGAAATGTTATATAATGCATACAAGAAACAATGTGAATATATTTCAGTCTAATGCTTTATGAAAAATAATCATGGAAAAGAAAATAGATTGTTATATTATGTATTACTATTGAATACGTTGTCATACATTATATGTAATAAAAACATAAGCAAGTGTGACACACTATGGTTTTGACTGTTCAATCAAATGAGTTATAGTCTAGAGCCATAAGTTAGTAGGCTAGAAGACTTGGCTAGAAAAGTAACATAGAAGTCTAGTTAGGTAGGCTACTAGACAATGCTAGAAGTGTAAGATGGTAGGTGGGCAGACTAGGCTAGAAGTCTATCCCAGAAATCAGTTAGTAGGATAGTAGAGTAGGATAGTCGACTAGGCCAGAAGTCTAGACCACAGGTTTTAGCCTAGTCAGCTAGCAGATTACGTTAGACGTCTAGGCGCGTAGATTGGGCTAGAAGTGTAGATTAGTAATCTAGGAGACCAGCAGTGGCAGCACCCCAGCTGGTGGGGTTAATATGATAGTAGTCTAGGCTAAAATCTAGAAACCTAAGTTAGTAGGTGTTGCTAGAAATATAGCATAGAAGTCTAGTTAGGTAGGCTACCAGACAATACTAGAAGTGTAAGATGGTAGGCTGGCAGAGTAGGTCAGAAGTCTATCCTAGAAATCGGCTAGTAGGATAGCAGAGCAGGATAGTAGACTAGGCTAGAAGTATAAACTATAGGTGTTAGCCTAGTGGACTAGTAGACTATGCTAGACGTCTAGTGGGTGGGGTGGTGGGGGGGGGGGGAGTGTCAAATACACATGCTCACATACACCCCTTGTAGTCTAGGCTAGACATGCAGGTTGGTAGGCTAATAGACTAGGTTAAAAAAGAAGCTACTAAACTAGGCTAGATGTCTAGTAGACTAATCAAGAATTCCAGGTTAGTAGTATAGGCTAGTAGAATAGGCTAGTATGGCTAGATGACTAGACTCTATGATTACGCTAATATACTACGAAGTCTAGGGTGTAAACTAGGATAGAAGTCTAAATCAGTAGACACGGCTAGAACAAAAGCAATAGATGGTGGACACTCAGTCAATGGCATATTCCTCAACTTCAAGAGCGCTTTCGACACAGTCCTATATAGGAGGCTCATGGACAAGACGCAGTCCTATTATATATGCAATCCGATTCATGGATGTGTCAGAGCATGTTTTACCAAGCGAAAGCAACAGGTGCCCAGTAGTGGAAAAGAATCAAGTTGGATGGTATTAACTAGTGGGATTCCTCAGGGAAGTGTATTGGGACCTCTGCTTTTTGTGATCTATAGATGGCCTAACCCCAGATATATCAATTATCAGAGGCATCGGCTGCCCTACGGAACTCATCAGTAGTTTCATGGATGAACACATTTAGGTTCACGTTACTAAAATTAAGTCGTGCGTCAAGGACACCACAGACTTCATCAACAAAGTAGTCCTTTGGCCAACTTAAGGCTAATTCGCTACTAGTCACCATGGATGTCACATCCTTATACACACACATCTTAAACAGAGAAGGCATCAGAGTGGTAACCATGTTTGCTAAAAACATGGTATGTCAGGCACACTCTCAATCAGGAGCCTCTGTAACCTCCTGAAACTCATTTTGGAATGCAACAGTTTTGAATTCAACGGAGAACATTATCTCCAAGACGGCGGTACCGCAATGGGAAGCAAAGCAGCATGTACATCTGCATGCATCTTCATGAGCATTCTAGAAGATAAGCTGCTACAGAACACACCACACTCCCCAGCGCTATATGTCAGAAACATAGACGACATCTTTCTGATCTGGGAGCACGGGCACAAAACTCAACAAGAGTTTGTCACTCACGTGAATGCATCCCAACACAGCATTAAGTTCACCATGGACTAAGCATCGTATGCCAAGTCTCCTTTTTGGACACCATAGTCCAAATCTCGCAAACGAATTCCATCATATTCAACCTCTATACCAAGCCCACAGACACACATGGGTACCTAAACTACGAGTCTGCCCACCCAGCCTCATGTAAAGAGCCAGCCCATATGGCCAATTCCTTAGGCTTAGAAGGATCTGCTCCATCCTTCAAGATTTTGATAGAAACAGCCTGACCATGCAAGAACACTACACAGCCAGGGGTTATCCTGCCAATATACTACAAAAGACCAGATAGACAGCCCGGTCCAAGGACCGCCAGTCACTCTTCAAACCAACCCCAATGGACCCATCCACCAAAAGGTCCTACAGACAAATCTTTGTCCGTGAATTCAACCGCACAGATATGATGCTGTAGGACACAATCACCAAATTCTGGCCCATCCTACAGGGCAAAGAACGTTGCAGGCTAGCTTTCCCAGAGAAAACCCTATTCGCTTTCAAAAAGAACAAAACAATAAAAGATATGATCGTCAGAGACAACTCTCTACCCTGGACCAACCGGCCCAAGAATACCACAACCCGTTAATCCTTGCCGAACCAAGAACTTTAATATCTGCAATAATATGGACAAATCCAGATTCTTTAAAAACCATCACACTGGCCTCTCCTACAGAGCCAAAATTATAGGCAACTGTCAACCACGCAATATAGTCTATCACCTAAACTACAGAGTCTGTGGCAAACAATATGTAGGAGAAACCCTCTGCCCCTTTAAAATCAGGATCCAAGAACACTTGCGCTCCATAACGAACCTGTACAGACACGAGAGATATGATACACCAGTATCTCGTTACTTCAACCGACCCAGGCATCAAAGAAATGACATGCAGTATAAGATCATTCAAGTCCTATGCTCGGATCGAACAGACCCAAACTCCGCCATTTGGAGAAGGCAGAAAGAATGTCACTGTATCCACCAACCCCACACTATGGGGCCGATAGGAATTAACCTAGCGGTGTAGGAGTGGCCCCTTTGAATGCCTCGACCGCCAGTCAAAACATTCCATGTTGTTATTTTCGCTCCATACAAAATTCACAGTTAACCTTAATCGAAAATGCCCAGAGAAGAGCTAAAAAGCAGATACCCGGATTAAGAAATTTAAGCTATGAAAGCAGGCTTAGAAAGCTTAAGCTCCACACACTGGCTTATCGCAGAGTGATATATATCACCCAGAAACAGAAGCATATTTCAACTAAGGAAGAATGTGGTCAAGCGAGGCAATACGAGAACATGTTAGAAGATATTCCAATCAAGGGCAAGGTTGGATCTACAACAGAACTGCTTTCCTGTCCGGGATGGAGAGGGTTGGAATAAGCTGCCTAGACAGGTAGTGGAATCACCATCGGTCTGCACTTTTAAAGCTCAGCTTACCAAGCACTGGCAAAGCCAAGCACTGCTACATGACTACACAGCCCAACTGGAACCTGGAAGTAACAGTACACAGTAGTATGACGACTAAGACTGACCATGGAGGTGTAAACCTGTAGTCAGAAACAACTTAAGTACACTTATGTATAGCATGATATTGTAAAAGTCTAGGCCAGAAGCATAGGCTAGTAGAGTAGATGTTTAGGTTAATGGCTAGTAGACTCTGATATAAGTCTAGTTTAGTAAACTACCTGGGTGGAAGTGAAAGGTATAAACTAGGCTAGATGTCTAGACTACTCGTCTATATTAACAGACTGTGCTAGAAATATAGGCTAAACATCTAGGGTAATATAGCCAATAGACAAGTCTTGCTATTAGACTGCATGAGTAGAAGCCAAGGCTAGAATTGTAAACAAGTAGACTAGTCTGAAAGTCTAGGAGAGTAACCTAATCGACATCAAAGCTTAGACTAGAAGCATAGTTTACTAGGCTAGTAGACTAGGAGAGAACTCTAGGGTAGACTTCTAGACTAGTGAATAGTAGACTGCTAGTATACTTGGAGAGAAGCTGAGCATAGAAATCTAGGCTAGTAGGCTGATATCTAGACTAGGTTAGAAGCATACAGTAGTAAACACGGCTAGGATAGAAGTCTATTCTAGTAGGCTAGTAGAATAGGCTAGAGGGCTAAGCTAGAAGTCTAGGCTAGTTTGGTTAGCAGACTAGGCTAGAGGTGTATGGTAGTACACTACCTGGTTAGAAGTCTACAACTACGTTTTAGACTAGTCCATATGTATAGGATAGCATTCTAAACTAGTAGACTAGGATATATCATAGGCTAATATGCTAAGTCTCGGTTAGAAGTCTATGTTAGTCGGCTAGTAGATTTGGCTCGAATTCCAGACTAACTAGAGCTCTAGGCTCGTAAGCTGGTAGAAGTCTAGGTTAGTAGACTAATAGACAAGGTTAGATGTCTAGCCTAGTAGACTAGGTCATAAGACTAACATAGTACACTAGGCTCTAGGAGTCTAGTTTAGTAGGTTAGTAGAATTGCTCTAGGCTAGATGCTTAGGCTAGTAGACTTTGGGAGAAGTCCAGATTTCGTGACTACACGATCAGGATAGTAGGCTAGTAGACTAGGCTAGAAGTATATGCTAGAACTCGAGGTTTGTGGGCTAGTAGACTCGGTTAGAATTCTAGACTAGTAGACTGGTAGAAGTCAAGTGTAATAGGCTAGAAGTCTAGGCTAGGAGACTATGGTAGAAGTATGGGCGAGAAGTAAAGGATAACAGACGGGCTAGAGATCTACACTAGTAGATGAAGCCAGAAGTCAAGGCTAGTAGTATAGGTTTGAAGTCTAGGCTAGAAGGTTAGTAACCCAGGCTAGCAGACTACCTGGGTAGAAGTCTATGTTGTAGACTAGATGTCTAGGTTAGAAGCATAGGAAAGCAGACAAGGCTAGACGTCTAGGCTAGTGGGCTAGTAGACTAGGTTAGAAGTCTAAGCTAGAGTCGTGGGTGTAAATCTGGTCCAGTAGGCAAAGACTATCTTAGAAGGCTAGGATAGTAGTCTAAGTATGTAGGATAGTAGAATAGGCTAAGACTAGGTTAGTAGATTGCTTGGATAAGACACGGCTGTAGATTAGCCTAAACATCTAGGCTAGAAGAGTAAACCAGTCTAGAAGTCCAGATTACTATGTTAGTAGGATAGGGTAAATGTCTTAGGTAGACGCATATGCTAGTCGGTTTGGTTAGAGGTCTCGGCTAGAAGTCTAGGTTAATAGGCTAGAATTATAGGCTACCTAGAACTATAGGCTACTAGACTGGTAGAAGTCTGGAAGAGTAGGCTCGAAGTCTTCTAGACTAGTAGGCTAGTAGACGATGCTAGAAATCTATGCTAGCAGGCTATCAAGTAGACTATGCTAGAGGTCTAGGCGAGTAGAATAGGCAAAAGGCAAAGTTAGTAGACTAGGATAGAAGAATGGGCTAGTAGGTTAGCATAATAAGATAGAGGTCTAGGCAAGTAGGCTAATAGACTAATCAAGAAGTCGATGTTATATGTATAGGCTAGAATTCTAGGTCAGCATGGCTAGTAGATTTTGCAATAAGTCTAGGCTGTAGACTAGGCTATAGGTATGTGCTAGTAGACTGGGCTATACGACTGGGGTAGAATCATAGGCTACCAGAGTAGGCTAGAAGTATAAGCTAGTAGACAACATGTGTAGAAGTCAAGGTTGTAGCCTATACTAAATGTGTACGCTAGAAGTCTAAACTAATATAGTCTAGCACTCTAAACTACTAGACTAGTAAACTAAACTAAATGCTAAGTTAAAAGCATAGGCTAGCAGACTAGGATACTATGCTAGAAATCTAGGCTACAAGGCGAGGTTAGTTGGCTATTAGATCTAGTCCAGAATTCTAGGCTAACTAGCACTTTAGATTAGATGGCGAATGTAGTGGGAGAAGACTAGTAGAGCCGGTTAGAAATCTAGGCTAGTAGGCTCGTAGACCAAGTTATAATTCAAGGCTAGTAGACTAGGATCTCAGACTAGGCTATAGGTCTAGGCTAGGAGACTATGTGGAAATCTAGGCTAGTAAACAACGCTAATAGACTAGGCTAGTGACCTAGCATATTAATCTAGGTGTCTAAGCTAGCACTCTGAGTATGGTAGAAGTCTAGACACGAAGTCTAGGTTAGTAGGCTAGTATACTATGCTAGAACTCTAAGGTTACCGTCCAGAGCAGTGGGCTAGTAGATTCAGCTAGATGTCTAGGCTAGAAGTCTACCTGTGTAGAGGTCTATGTTCTAAACAAGTCCTTAAGTCTAGGCTAGTATTCTAAACTAGTAGACTAGGCTAGAAGTCTAGGCTAGTAGAGTAAGGTAAACATAAAGGACAAAAGGATATGCTAGATATGCTAATGTGATTAGACTAGGATCTACGCTAGCAGTAAAATTTATTAGACTAGTAGACTTGGCTAGAGTTTCAAATGTCTAGGCTAGTAGACTATGGTAGAAGTCTATGCTATAATCATAGGGTTGTAGGCTAGTAGAGTAGAATAGGTTATAATTCTAGGCTAGAACCCTAGATTAGTGGGCTAGTAAATTCAGTTAGAATTCCGGATGAACTAGAACTCTAGGCTTCTTGACTAGAAGACTGGTACAAGCTTAGTAGAGATGGCTAGTAGAATGATAGGCTAGTTGGCTAGTAGACTAGGCCAGAAACTTTGGCTAGTAGGCCAGTAGCCTAGGTTATAAATCTGACCAAGCAAAGCTGATAGGTTATAAGTATAGGCTAGCGGACTAGGCTAGAAGTCTAGGCTAGCATGGGTAGTAGATTATGCTTTAAGTCTAGTGTGTAGATTAAGCTAGAAGTCTATGCTAGTTGGCTAGTAGACTGGGCTGTAAGACAAAGCTAGAAATATAGGCTAATGGACTGGGCTCGGAGTCTAGGTTAGTAGGCTAGTAGACATGGCTAGAATTCGAAGCTATGTTAGAAGGATAATGGACTGGTTGAAGTCTGGTAGAACAGGCTAGAAATCTAGGCTAGTAGGTTAGTAAACGATGTTAGATATCTATGCTAGTAGACAAGACTAGTGGCTTAGTAGATTCAGCTAGGTGTCTAGAATAGAAATCTAACTAGTAGATTAGGGTAGAAGTCTAGACTGGAAGTATATGTTAGTGGGCTACTAGGTTAGAACTCCAGGGTAGCAGTCCAGACTAGTGTGCTATTAGACTCAGCTAAATATCTAGGATTAAAATTTAGGCAAGTAGGCTAGTATAGAACACTAGGAATCAAGGCTTGTAGACTAGCCTAGCCGTCCTGGATAGACAGCTAAGCTGGAAGTCTAGAATGGCGTGGCTAGTCGACTTGGATAGCTGTTTGGGCTAGTAGACTACCCGTGCAGAAAGCTATGTTGCGAACTAGACTATGTATAGGTTAGAATTCTAAACTAGCTGACTAGGCTAGTGGAATAGGTTAAACATCTAAGATAGAAGAAACTGCTCTCAGGCTAGCCGACTAGGCTAGTATTCAATTTTATTGGGCTGGTATATGTGTCTACACTTCTAGAACTCTAGGGTCATGGGATAATAGGTTGGTAAAAGTCTAGAAGAACAGATTAGATGTCTCGGCTAGTTGACTAGGTTAAAGGCTTAAAGGTTTAGGCAAATAGAGTAGTTTAGTGTAGTAGAGAAGGCTAGCACTCTAGGCTAGTGGCCTAGTAGAGTAGGCCAGAAATCGTGGTTAGTAGGCCAGTGGCCTAAGTTAAAAATATTAAACTAGGCAAGCAGACTAGGCTAGTAGACTAGGCTAGCAGGCTAGAAGAATAGGCTACACGACTAGGCTAGTATGCTAGTAGACTAGGCTGGAATAGAAGTTTGTAGGCTACACTAGAAGTCTTGGATAGAAGGATAGAAGAATAGGCGAGAAGCATATGATAATAGCTAATAATGCTAGAAATCTAAGCCAGTATGGCCATGGGACTAGGCTAAAAGTCTAGGCTTGTATACTATCTGGGTAGAGGACAATGCTGTAGACTAAGCTAAACATTCTAGGGTAGAAGTCTAAACTAGTAGACTCGTCTAGAAGTCTAGGCTACCAGGCTAGTAAACTATGTAAATGCCTCGGCTAGAAGCATATAATAATAGGCCTGGCTAAGTCTCAGCTAGAACTTCGTAGAGAAGTCTAGATTAGTAGGCTAGTAGACTAGGATAGAAGACTATGCTAATATACTAGGCTAGAAGTCTAGGATAGCAGGCTAGTAGACTAGGCGAGAAGTCAAGGCTAGATGCCTATGCCAGAAAACTATTCTATACATCTAGGCTAGTAGTCTAACCTAGTAGACAAGATAGGTCTAGGCTAGCAAGGCTAGTATATTCGGCTAGAATTCTAGGCTATAAACTACACTATTTGTCTAGGCTTGTATTCTAATAGTGTGATATATGTAATTATGTATATGGTAGAAGTATAGGCTGGCAGACTAGGCTAGAAGTATATGCTAGTAGAAAACCTGGGTAGAAGTCAAAGCTGTAGCATATGCTAAAAGTCAAAGCTAGAGGTCTAAACTAGTAAACTATGCTAGAAGCCTAGGCTACTAGCCTAGGTCAATACACAAGACTATTGTTAGATGACTAGGATAAAAATCTAAGCTAGTAGAGTAGGGTAGAAATCTAGACTGGCGGTCTGGGTTAGTAGGCTAGTATACTCGCTCTAGGGTAGAAGTCAAAACTACAGTGCTAGTAGTGTCAGTTAAAAGTCTAGGCTAGAAGGCTAGGCTAGTAGATTAGTTTAGAAGGCTAAGCTAGAGAGATAGGCTAGAAGTCTAGCCTAGTCATAGTAGACTAGGTTAGCGGTCTAGGCCAGAGGGTTAGGCTAGGTTGGAAGTCTATGCTAATGTGGCTAGTAGATTATGATAGTTGTCTAGGCTAGTAGACATCCTGTATACAAGTCTATTGTGTAGACTCGTCTAGACCAGGAAGCCTAGGCTATTAGAATAGGGTAAATATCTAAGATATAAGCATATGCTAGTAGGCTACCCAACAAGGCGAAAAGTCAAGGCTAGATCCCAATGCCCGACTAGTGTAACCATCTAGACCAGAAATTTATCCTAGTAGACATGCCTAGAACTCTAGCCTAGTAGACTATGCTATCAAGGCTAGTCGATTAGGCTAGAATACTAGGCTGTAAACTAGGCTATTATGTTGCTAATGATAATAGACCTGGCTATATGTCTAAGCTAGAAGTATAGTCTGGTAGACTAGGCTAGAAGTATAGGCTAGTAGACAATCTGAGTAGAAGTAAAGGCAGTAGCTTATGCTTTATGTTAAGTCCAGAAGTGTAAAGTAGTAGACTATGCTAGAAGTATAGGCTACTAGGATAAGAGCCTAGAGAAACGGCTAGAGGCATAGGCTAGTAGGATAGGAGACTATGCTAGAACTCTAGATTCGATGTCTATATTAGTAGGCTAGCAGACTTGGCTAGAATTCTAGGTTAACTAGAACTCCATGCTAGTAGGCTAATTGATTGGTAGAAGCCTAGTAAAGCATGTCATATCTCTAAGCTAAAGGCTAGTAGACTATGTTATTCAGTCTAGTAGACTAGGCTATCAGACTAGACTAGAGGTCTCGGTTAGGAGACTATATTAGAAATGTAGGCTAGGCGACTAGGCTAATAAACTGGCCAAGACGGCTAGTAGAATATGCTAGAACTCTAGGCTAGTAGGCTAGCATACAAGGATAGATGTCTAGGATAGAAAGCTAAGCTAGTTGCGTAGGCTAAAAGTATAGACTAGAAGCATAAGCTAGAATTTGTAGACTAGGAGATATGCCTAGTCTAATAGACTCCCTGGGTAGAAGTATATGCTGTAGACTAGTCTAGAAACCTAGGCTCGAACTCTAAACTAGTAGTCCATGTTAGACATCTATAGGAGTAGGCTACGGTAAATGCTTTAGAAGTGTAGACTAGGAGGCGATGTTAGTGGACTAGTAGATTTGGCTAACCAGAACTCTAGGCTCGTCAGGCTAAAAGACATGTAGAAATCTCGTAGAGAAGGCTAGCAGTCTGTGTTAGTAGGTTAGTCGACTAAGTTAGAAGTCTAGGCTAGTAGAATAGGCTAGAAGAATAGGCTAGTAGACTAGGCTAGAGGTTTAGGTTAGTAGTCTGCGATTCTAGTACGCCAGGAGTCTAGGCCAGACGTATATGCTAGAGGTTCAGGCTAGTAGACAATGGGAAAAGTCTAGACTATGTGGGTAGGCTAGTATATTAATCTAGAAGTCTAGGTGAGAACTCTTGGGTAGTGGGCTAGTAGGCTCATCCAGGCAAACTAGATCTCTAGGCTACGAGGCTAGTGGATTGGTAGAAGTCTAGTAGAGAATTCTAGGAGTGTAGGGTAGTGTGCTAGTAGACTAGCCCAGAAATCTTGGCTAGTAGGCCAGTAGCCTAGCTTAGAAATCTGGACTAGTAGACTAGGAACGAACACCAGTTTAGTCGACTAGGCTAGGAGGCTAGTAGAATAGGCTAGTACACTAGACGTCTGGGCTAGTAGACCAGGTAGAGTCTTGGCTAAATGTCACCGCTAGAAGATTGGACTAGAAGCCAAGCCTAGTTGAATATGTTTGAAGTCTAGGCTAGAAGTCTAGTCTAGTATGTCTCGTAAACTAGGCTAGTAGACTACCTGGGAAGAAGTCTATGTTCTAGGCTAGGATAGAATTCTAGGCTAAAATTATAGGCTAGTAGACTAGGAAAGAACACTATGTTAGTAGACTATGCTGGAATGCCAGGCTAGTAGAATAAGAGACATCTAGGCTAGTAGACTATCTACGTAGAAGTCATGGCTGTAGACTAGTATACAAGTCCAGGTTAGAAGTTTAAACTACAAAACTAGACTAGAAGTCTGGCTACTAGGCTAGTAGATATTTGCTAGATTTGTCTCAATTAGTAGGCTAGTAGACTAGTCTAGCAGTCTAGGCTAATAGATTAGGGTAGAAGTTTGTGTTGGAAGTCTAGCCTAGTAGTCTATATTGGAAGTTCAGGCTAGAAACATAGCTTAGTATGGCTAGTAGACAAGGCTAGAAGGCTGATTGTGTATAATACTAGGTTGTATATAATTAGGCTAGACGCTGAGGATAGTAGGCTAGTAGACTAGGCGAGAAGGCTAGGCTAGAAATCTAAGCTATTGATTTGACTATAAATCTGGGCTGTAAGTCCAGGGGTGTAAATCGAGGTTAGTAGATTAGCTTAGAAGTTTAGGTTAGTAATCTAGATATAGAGGTTTAGACTAGCAGGCTAGTAGACTAGGCTAGAAGTCTAGGCTAGTAGGATAGTAGAATGGGTGAGAAGTGTAGTCTAGTAGTCTAGGATAGATGTCTAGTCTAGCATGGCTAGTAGACTAGGCAAAAAGGCTTGGCTAGTAGGCTACATGGGTAGAAGACAAGGTTGTAGACCAGCCTAAATGTTGAGGCTATAAATCCAAAATAGAAGTCTAGGCTACTAGGCTAGTAGACTAGGTCAAAGGTCTATGCTAGAAGCATACGCTAGTAGGCTAGGATAGAAGTCCTGGCTAGAAGTTCAGGTTAATATGCCAGTAGACTTGGATACGATTCTAAGCTAACTAGACCTCTAGGTTAGTAGGATAACATACAGTTAGAAGCCTTGTAGAGCATGATAGATGTCTCGGTTACTGGTCTAGTAGACTAGGCTAGAAAACGCTAGTAGGCTAAGCAGACTAGGATCGAGCTCGAGATTGCGATTAAAAGTCTAGGCCAGTAGGATAGGCTAGAACTCTAAGATAGTAGACAACCTGGGTAAAAGTCAAGGCTGCAGACTAGGTTAGATGGCTAGGTCAAAGAGTCTAAACTAGGAGACTACATGTAGTTTAGAAGTCTAGACTACTACCCCAGTAGACTGTACGACTATGCTAGTAGACTATGGTAAAAGGCTAGACTACAATCTAGAAGTCTAGGCAAGTAGGATAGTATACTCAACTAGAGATTTATGCTAGTATACTAGAGCAGAAGGCCATGCTAATAGGCTAGTAGAATAGGCTAAACGTCTATGCTCGCAGACTAATAGACTAGGCTCGAAGACAAGGCTAGCTATCTAGTCCAGTAGCGTAGGCTAAAGGTCTAAGCTAACATGGCTAGTAGATTAGTCTATAACTCTAGTCTCTAGACTAGGCTATTAGTCTATGCTAGTAGCCTGGCGATATGTCTTGGCTAGATGCAGGTTGACTAGGCTAGAAGTACATGCTAGTAAAAAACCTGGCTAAACGTCAAGACTATAGGTTATGCTAATCTCATCAGATAAAAATCTAAACTAGGAGACTATGCTAGAAGTCTAGGCTACGCTAAACGGCTAGTCTATGCTAGTAGATTAGGGTAGATATCTAGGATAGAAGCCTAGACTAGAAGTCTAGACTAATAGACTATGCTAGAATAAAAACTGAGTAGTCTAGTTTAGAATTCTAGGCTAGTATGGCTAGTAGACAAGGCTAGAAGGATACCTGTGTGGAAGTCTATGCTGTAGATTAGGCAAGAAGCGTAGGCTAGTAGACTAGGTTAGACGTCTAGGATATTGAGCTAGTGGACTAGGTTAGAAGTTTAGGCAAGATGTATAGGATGTAAATCTAGGCTAGCAGACTACCTTAGACATCTAGGCAGGTAAACTACACTAGAAGTTTAGACTAGTAGATTAGGATAGTAGTCTAGGCTATTAGACTACCTTGGTAGAAGACAAGGCTTATACTAGGTTAAACATCTAGACTAGACTAGAAAGGTTAACTAGATGTTTAGGCTACTAGACTAGGCTAAAATTCTATGCTAGAAGCGCATGCTAGTAAGCTGGGCTAGATGTCTCAGCTAGATGTCTAGTTTAATAGACTGGTACTCGGCTAGAATGCTAGGCTAGCTAGAACTTGTGGGATAGTAGACTGGTAGAAGAGTAGTAGAATAGGCTAGAAGTCTAGGTTAGTGGTCTAGTAGACTAGGCTAGAAATCTATGTGTGCAAACTATAGACTAGGATAGACGGCTAGGCTAGTAGACTAGAATAGAAAACTATATTAGTAGACTAGGCTAGAAGTGTAGGCTAGTAGGCTAGTAGAGTAAGCAAGAGGTCCAGGCTAGAAGTCTAGGCTAGTAGACAACGTGGTTAGAAGTCACGGCTGTAGGCTAGGCTAAAAGTCTAGGTTAGAAGTTTAAACTCTAGACTATGCTAGAGGTCTAAGCTACTAGACTACGGTAAAAGGGTAGTCTAGGCTAGTAGATTAGGGTAAATGTCCGGGATAGAAGTCTGGACTAGAAGTCTAGCCTAGTAGACTATGCTAGAATGTTAGCCTAGTAGACTAGGTTAGAATTCTAGGCTAGTATTGGCTAGAAGACTACATGCGTAGAAGTCTGGGTTACAGATTATAGGTCTAGGCCAGTAGGCTATCAGAATAGGCTAGAAGTCTAGACTATTGGACTAGTAGAAAAGGCTAGACGTGCCGTGTGTAACTCTAGGCTAGTAGACTAGCTTAGACTAGAAGCTTAGACTAGTAGGCTAGTAGACTAGGCTAGAAGTCTAGGCTAGTAGGATAGCGGAAGAGGCGAGAAGTGTAGTCTAGTAGTTTGGGCTAGTAGAGACTACATGGCTAGGGATATGGCTTAGACTAGGATAAATGTCTAGTCTTGAAATCTAAGCTAGGTGTCTATGAAACAAGGCTGGTAGACTAGGGTAACGTCTATGCTAGAAGCATATGCTAGTAAGCTGGGATAGATGTCCCAGCTAGAAGTCTAGATTAATAGGCTAGGTGAGCTGGCTAGAATTCTAAATTAACTAGAACTAGTAGACTGGTAGAAGTCTAGTAGAGTGGGCTAGAAGTCTAGGTTAGTGGTCTAGTAGACCAGGCTAGAAATAAATGCCTGTAGCCTAGTAGAATATGCTATACGTCTAGGCCAGTAGAGTAAACTAGCAGACTATGCTAGTAGACTTGATTAGAAATCTAGGCTAGTAGGCTAGTAGAATATGGTCGATGTCTAGGCTAGGAGAGAAGTATAGGCTAGAAGTCTCGGCTAGTAGACAGCTTGTGCAGAAGGCAAGACTGTAAACTAAGCTAAGGGTCTATGCTAGGCGTTTAAAGTAGTAGACTATGCAAGAAGTCAAGACCAGGCGATAATGTTGGAAGTCTAGGCCACTAGGCTAGTAAACTAGGCTAGAAGTCTAGGCTAATGGACTAGGGGAGACCTCTATGCAAGTTGACCACCTGGGTATCATTCAACGCTGTAGACTACCTGGGTAGTCTAGTATATTGGACAAGAAGTCTAGTATAGAAATCTAGGCTAATGGGCTAGTAGAGTAGGTTAGAATGCTAGGCCAGAGGTCTAGGCTAGAAATACAGGCTAGTAGGCTAGAAGGTCATGCTACAAATCTAATCTAGTAGACTATACTATTATGGCTAGTAGACTAGGGTAGATTTCTAGGCTAGTAGACTACCTGGTATAAGTTTAAGCTAGTAGACTAGGCTAGAAGTCTAGGCTAGTAGGCTGGTAGGTTAAGCTATAAGTCTAGGCTAGTCGGCTAGTAGATCATGCCAGTTCCATCATATAGTTTCTCCACCAGAATTGAGGTGTGTCGACAACCTCGCTCTCTCATCCACACCCCTCCCCCCCCCCCCACACACTCCTGTTTCCTTAAATAAAATGAATTTATAAAATGAATGACCGATGGTCAATGCACTTGAGCTAAGTCAAGTGCTATATGTATGTATGTATGATTACTGTATTCTGCGGCTGTAGTAGTAGAGCCATCCTACAGCTGCAATCAGTCCTTCGCTTTTGCCCACTGTGTCTTGTCCTCAGCCAAAATCCTTAACTTCCTCAGGTCCATTCTTGATTTGAGTGTACCTAATCCTGCTTTCTTGAGGTCACCTCGTAGCGCACTTAGCAGATTTATGCAATGGCGTCCACTCCTGGCTCTGTATTTGCGGACTCCGAGTAGGGCAAATTCCAAGGCTCTCTGCTGGTGTGTCTTCTGGCATCCTTAGCACATGGCCAAACATGGACCATCTTTGCTGGGCGACTTCTACAGACAGCGGCGGCGTATTACACATCTTGTATAGTGCATCGTTGGAAATTATGCTCTCTGGCCAGCGGTGCCCAGTGATTTGCAGTGGCAGGCGTCAAGTTTGTCTAGAGCTGCCATCTACATCGTCGGCATATTCCATCTCTAGCGGCATGCCCAGTATTGACACCGTGCGTGCGTGCGTGCGTGCGTGCGTGCGTGCGTGCGTGTGGGTTGGTCTTGTGGAATTTTCCCGCAGCCAGGTAACAGGTGAAGAGCACAGGGGATAGACCATCTCCCTGTGGAGAGCCGATTGATGTCTCAAACTCTACAGACTTCACTGACTGGACTCGTACTCAGCTTGGTATCTGCAAGCAGTAGTCTCACTAGTCGTAGCTCATCTTCATTGCAACAGGCCTGGCGTAGTACATCTAGGATCTTTGAGCGCTTAATTGTGTTTGAGCGCTCAAGTGGTATGCTTTATTTTAATCTATATTAGTAGATTTTAATCTATACTAGTAGACTAGTAGAATACGGTCGATGAACAAAATGCAAAACACCAAGGACCACAAGGATTTAAATACTTGATAAGCAGAAAAGATACCACATGGGGGAATACAGTCGTGAACACCATATACAGGCAAGAGCCCTCTATTATAAATGTTGTGAAGAGGTTAGAAATCCAATATCAAATCTTCATTTCAATCAAGTTGAAAAGGATATCATTAAAGCACATAAGCTCGATAGAAATTAAACATCCACAATATGGATTCAAAGTCGACTTTGTATGGTATTTGAATGTTATCAAACTGATAAAGATTGAGCATGTTAGTAAGGATAGAGAGTGTGTTAATTCAGTTAACGAGCTTGTGGGTTTAGCCTTTAGGATATTTATATTTCATACAAAAGCATGTGTACTTATCTTCACGGCGTATCATGCCATTAATACGCAATCTGTTGATTCATTAAGGCAATTGCGTACATTTATTATGATTAATCAAATACAAATAATATTGGTTGAAAGAACCTCGTTATCATGGATAATAACCAATTTACTTGATGTGAATAACGTGTAAACGTAATACTGAATCGTTTCTGATGTTATTTTGACAGACTTTGAGAGGAAATTACAATTGCTTCCATTATCTAACATATACCAATTATTACAAAGATAATAAACCCAGAAAGCTAGGTTATATGATAAATAAAGTGTGTTGAATTTAACTTACATAAGTCAATATAGATGTACTTATTGTATTGTTTCTAATGCCATTTTTGATGGACAACAGATGATGGATGTCGGATAATATTACTGTTATTCATAAAAACAATTGATTCCATTACATGTAGTAATTCTCTATCAAATACAACACAGATGTTGTCTCCAGAAGGCTAAATATCGCAAACTGCAACTCATTTACTTTATTTGAATCACATTATATGTATTTACATGAGGGTTTCTAATGTAATGTCGATGGACATCAGAGAAAATTAATATCATTCTTGAAGGAAATTGCTTCCATTACCTATCTATTTATCAAATGCAGCTCCAGAAAGCTAAATATCATGAACAGAAACAAATCTACTTCGAATTTTAAGCACATAACGTTTATATAATTTTATTTAATGCCAATTTTGACCGACATCGGATGATGGATATCTGATGGCATTGCTCTTATTCTTAAAACAACGGATTCTATTTACACACACTTATTCTACATCAAATAATGCAAATATAGGCTACTAGTTCCTCAAAGCTCACGTACTGACCAAATTACCCTTTTTGAAGCACATTATAATGTTATGTGTATATTTATTATTGTATCTAATGCCATTTTACGGACATCAGATGGAAAGCATGTTATTCTTGAAGGACATTTCGGTCACTAGTTGTTCTATATCAGATGCAACAAAGACACAAGACTCTAGAAGGCTAAATATCATGAAATGCAAAAAATTTTGCTTCTTTAAATCACATATAATGTCATTTTACAGGACGGGAAATTTAAGATAGAAATGTTCTAAATCACTGACTCCTTACACTGCTCATGAACATTCTGCCTTCCAAGTTACCCGAAAGTGTGGCAAAAATGATAACACGAGCACCATCCTAGCTGGGCTTAATACGCCCGTATTTAATGAATTTTAATCTTTTCTGGGAGTGTAACAACTCTGGCAAATATGGACAGATCTCGCCGAAACAAAATCATGACACTTCGTCTCCACGTAAATGTTCGCAAGAAAATAATTTTGAATGCAGGTTCAACACTACCTGATATTTGGCCCGGATAATATATTTTGACTAATACACCTTTCCCACATTGACGTCATTACTCCCCTAAATCAACGCTCAGAGCAAAACTGCTGGCTGGTACCACCGCCAACAAGCCGCT
>CM067367.1:46720406-46893615 GCA_034401795.1 Chaetoderma sp. LZ-2023a
GCGCTAGGAATTATTCGAAGCGCCCTCTATTATCCAATTAATAGTACTACTACAGGGAGTTCCATGTAGAGTGACCAGCCCCTCTGGGCTGGCAGCAATCGGACGCGCTCGCTAGTCTAAGCAGCACCTGAGTCGAGAAAGTGTGCTTAGCGCCATTACACTATTTTGACAGAAATACCATTAGAAACAATGAATAACCATTTAGACCATTCTTTGATACCGATAAATTCTAATTTATTCATGCTGGATGGACGAAACTAGTTAAATTACTACAATTTATGCAACAACACATTTATAGATTTCAGCACCCACTAATCAGGGAGTGTTCTAATTTCAGTAAATGTGACAGTGCTAGAAACATGCTGGCATGCAAGAGACTGCTCTTTTAGAAACTATATCTGTGACAAATAAGATGCTTTAGCTATGGTTCACCAGAGCTCTCAGCAGTCAACCCTTCTAATTGACTCGGGAGTTGTTTCCGTCAAAAAAACATTACATTAACACAGAAAATAAGAAAATAAATAAAAGTATTGAAGTCTGACGACTACCCTCGTTTCGCGTGATAGAATGAGCCCTCCTCGTACAAATAGAGGCACAGATGTCCAACTTAAGATTATTTTAATAATTCTGATAGCTTGCCAGTGGCGGCGGAGTGGCTCTGCAACAAGGGGTTGCTAGGGGTGGATGCAGGATTTCGTGTTGGGGGGGGGCGTGAAGGAGGTGGGCCAGGGAGGGGGCTTCACCCTCCATAATATTGGGGGTCCGGGCGTCCTCCCCGGAAATGTTTGAAAATTAAATGCTCTGAGAAGCCATCTCCTGTATTCTGAGTGATAATTCGTGGTTAAAATTGTTCAGGAAAATGAGAATTTTTCTCTTAGAAAATGTCAATTTACAGAGGATGAAAGGAATATTTTAGAAATCTTCCACTTGAATGACTGGTTCGCTATACCAAAATTTCAAATCAGGGCGTGTAAATCGACATTTTTCAAAATCATTTCAGAAGGTCTGTTTAGTTAAGGTGTTATTGCCTGGTTAATGATATAACAGACTGTCGCCATCAGTGATCTACTTATGTGTTCCTAGATATTGTTGATATAAGATTTATGAGCAATAGCAATACGTGGTCAGTGAACAATGATAGTACCATATAAATCCACGCACAGTACACACAACACTGCCTGGGGGCGGGGTGGCGGGGGACTTCACCGGAAATTGTGTTAAATAGATGCTCTTAGAAGTCATTTCCTACTTACAAGTCATTTCCTACATTTTAAGTGACAATTTTGGGATAAAAAATCTACACTAGAACAGGGGGGTACAGACATTATTAGCCCCCAAAATTATTCTAGGGGGCCCTAGACACCCCCACCCCAACCAGCTCCGCGCCACTGTAGCTCGCACAATTTTGACGGACACGTGATATGGTTTTCGTGGACTCTGCCATTTACAATTAAATAAATATTGCGTTAGGAATTTTGAACCTAATTTGACTTAAGTTTGTTGTTATCTAGTATGATGTCAGCAACATGCTTTTCTCAAATTAAATTCAAAAGATTCTGGAAGTTCAGGGTTCGAAGAGGTAACACAGGATTGATCATGCCAAACAAAGATATATGTAATACAAATGGAGATACAATATCATTTCTTGTTAAACAGCATATGTCTACCAGAAAATTGACGTATGCAATATGCCTACCCTAGTAGGCCTACATGGTGGAGACACGCGACCATCAGATTGCACACGCGTTACTACGAGACAAGAACCGTTAACTTGATGTCGCGTGTATAGCCGCCCATATTGAACATAAAAGGCCTATTGCTTAATTGTCTCGCAGTAGAATATCTATATATATATATATATATATATATATATATATATATATATATATATATTATGTTCAATTAGCATGCAACATCATGCATTTCTGATATAATACAAAAAAATCATTTGAATCCTTGTTAATATAATTTAATAAATTATGATTGCAGATTTACAAAGAGTAGCAGTGGCATAGCTAACCGGGAAGGGGGGGGGGGGGTCATCCAAATCTGCAAAGAAAAAGTGTGTGGTGTGTGCGCGCGCGCGTGCGTGCGTTTGCATGTGTATGTGTGCGTTGTACACTATTTAAGTTTAATGTCATGATCAAAATGTAAAGTAAGTAACGGCCTTCCACAGAGTCAAATTTTCATAAATATCTCAGGGAAAACCACCGACACCCCCATTAACATCTCGTGTGATGACCTTTTCGAGACCAATCACCTATCTTACCCCTACACAAATATCGAGATCCTGGTTCCGTCACTGAGTAAGCCTTAAAGCAGCAGCTATACAAATATATATATATATATATAACTACAACAAAATTACACTAGAATTCGACAAATACGAAGATATACCTAATAGTTGCGACATGGGGCAGCTTTGCTAGAAATTCAAGACAGGCAAGCAGGGAGGGAGGCAGGCAGGCAGGCAGGCAGGCAGGCAGGCAGGCAGGCAGGCAGACAGACAGACTGACAGGCATACGGCAGGCAGGATTGCATGCAGGCAACAGACAGACAGGTAGGCAGGCAGGCAGGCTAATAGGGCTATAAAATGAAATTACTCTCTCTCTCTGTCCACCACCCCTTCCCCTCTCCCTCCCTTCCCCCCTCACTCTCTCTCTCGCTCTCTCTCACACACACACACACACACACACGCACGCACGCACGCACGCGCACACTCTCGACAGATTTATTTATTTAATGCTATAGTGTGCATCCGCCACTTGTTATTGTATTGTATGTATCATAATTGTATATTATGTGGGAGACACGGGCATAAGACGTATGTCTTATCGTGCTCACGCTTAGACTAAAAATAAATTCTGTTTAAACTAAAATGAAATTACTTTAAAAATTAAGAATATATATGAGCCTACAATTGAAGAATATACATGGCCTACGAACCCCCAAATGTGGACTGATTGCATGATTGTCTGTTCATCTATCTCTCCATCTGGCCATCTTCGCTGAAACCCTTTGTTTGGATACAACCAAATTTACTATGTGATTTATATATTGTGGATAGAAAGGTGACATTTCTTCTGGCATTTGACACCCCACCACATCCACTGTTCCCAATATCTGCTCTTTTTCCGCTTTCGAAGAATATTGAAAAGCATAACTAATTCGTTATCGGAATTGGATAATTCCCTTGCAAACTGGTCGTCGTCTTGTGACGACTGTGGGTTATATCTAATGTAAGTATAGGCCTACGCGCTTTATGGATGTGATAAAACGAACGACACAAATGGTATTATCGGAGTGTTTATTAACATACATATGGACGGTGCAGGCTACCTAACTTAAGCCATGTTCAACTGTTTGGATCCCAATTAAAACTACCGAAATGGCAAATGTAATGGAGGGATCCACGCACCCACGCAAATAGACCGACCGACCGAATTAATAGCAATCATTACGTAATAGCAATCATTAACAGCAATCATTAACATGACAAGTAACTATTCATATTATAGTAGACATAAATGTGAACTAGCCGTCAGATTTGTACATATACTTACGAGTTATTCATTATCTTTATCTTTCTTGCTCTGAAAAACTGCCGTACACTACGATGACGGCGACGATAACGGCGGCGACACCAACAATCACAAGAACACCGCCGATAGCAATACAAATTTTAATAACAGCGACGATAATAACACTTGTATAAATATATTTAGGCTACTTATTAAGCTATATAGATTAAGTTATTGCCATTACTTAACTAACTCCACAACTGATGTAAAAATTGTAACTATTATAAACCATCACGCTGCTGTCTGGGTGTAAATAAACAACTTAACCTCGAATCTTGGTGTAACTGAGTGCATCGCGTCACGTTCGAGCGTAACACGTCACTAGCTAGGCTGGTACCCGACTCCTCATTCCCTCGCTGGCGATTCTCTGGCTCAGGATATGAGCCACTATTGTGATTATGAGCAATTGGAGTCGGGTACCAGCTTAGTCACTAGCTAGTCATTCTCACTTGTTGCGAGGTGATGACGCGGCGCTCAATCTAAATGTAACCAACTGTTTTATGCTTTTTATGGCGTGGCTTCAGGGTGTATGACGAAAATGACCGCCAGCTAAAATGACCACGCCCGGGACAAGAATGACCGCTATTATGGCGATAATGACCGCCACTGCGAATTTATATTTTGACTTCTATTACCCGGGGGGGGGGGGTGGGGGTGGGGTGGGGGGGGGGGGGGGGGGGGGGGGTGGTGGTGTGTGTGTGGTGGTGGTTCCGGGTTTTGCTGCTCCTATAGTGTATCCCCCATAGCGCCCCCCTGAGGTTTTTCACCCTTCAGCACCCCCACCCGGTGAGACGCCGAATAATAATAGATACACAATATAGCTTGCGTGTCTGCGGAAGACATTGTTTGCCATCTAAGTTTAATTCCACCGAGGCGTGTTTGCAGCTAGTGTTATGTAACTCTATGATCAAAGCCAATGTTAAAGATCTCCCATTAAATAGAAACATGTTTGCACGAGATATGAGATGGTTGTTGATTTTTGTTCAATTTACCTATCATGCAATACTAACCAGCGTGTATGAATCGTTGCAGTAATTGGACGCCATATTCTTTGCATCTATTGTCTGTAAAAGTCGGGAATTTTCAAAGAAGTAGGCCTATATCTGTCTTGCTATATAGTGTTCTTGCTGTATGACGGCGCAACGAGCCGTGTAACATGTTTTCGATGATCAGAAATGTAATCTTATTTATGATTCATATTGATGTATTAAATATTGTTGATTATTTTAAAACTAATCTGACTGTCATCGGCAGCCGGGACAGCAGTAGGTTCCAGCGAAATGGATTTCAAATTTTTATCTGTCTATATATATATGGGCAATATTATTTCAATAAACTCATGCATAAGAAATATATGGTGTAGGTGTAACGTGTTTTCACGTGTCAAAATTTAGGATAAAAAAACAACCATTTATTTAACAGGTAATATGTGGCGAATATTTTGAACAAAATTTGACTAGGACTGGCAGACTGACAGCAGACTGACAGCAGACTGACAGCAATATGATCCAGTGAAATATGTTTCAAAATATTCAGCATTGTGTATTTCAATCCTTCGCGGAAAGTACTGCATACTTATGCATACATGTTAGCTCCAATCTCACGCTGAAAGTAGTTGCTGTCAGCATTAATTGTTTAGGGATTTTTTTATATGAAGAAATTGTACAACTTTAGCCATTTTGGCGTTAAAATCACAGCGGCATTTGTAGGAGTGTATGCATTGTTATCTCGCCCACCCAGTCCCCCTGCTTGCATAACATGTACGCTAATTGCAGGAAGCCATTAAAATGGTAGCGTATGTCCGCCTGAATACACATCTAAGACTAGACATATAATAAAACACAATGATGATCCTCTGTCCAATGAACTATCAGTAACGATTGCAACGAATCAGAATGCACATGTATTTGCGCGTCGTCTACCAGATTCAAGTAGCAGATCAGTCTGTAATAAACTTTTGACCCTTACAGACGCAAACTTACTAGACTCAAAATTATCTCAAAATTTTCACAAATTTCTTTGCGTGTATCAGATTCAGGTAGCAGATCAGTCTGTAATACACTTTTGACCCTTACAGACTCAAAATTTTTCACAAATTTCTTTGCGTATTAGACATTCTTGTTTCAAAGATTTCCGTACCTCTTGAGAAACTCATTTGTAGTGAAAATAATCAAACTTGCGAAATTTTTCAATTTTATTTATTTGCTAATTGATAATTTCAAAATTCAGCGTATCATACGCAAATATAAATTGTTAAAATCTTATACCTAGGCTTCAATTGTAGCACTAAACTTCTTCTAAATATCTTTGAGCACTCTAGCGTTATCTAGCAGACGTACAGTGTTCACTTTTTAAATTGCTACTTCCGGAATTTTCGTTCCCTTCTTTAGGCACAGTCTACGCGACGGTACCTGAAAAAAAAACCACACAAATTTTATATAAGGTAAATTAGATCGGACCTCGTAGTAGGCACCATATTATTTTATTTTGTAACTTATATACGCATATAGAATATTCATTCGTAGCGGATAGTAGTTATTGTTAGGCTTATTAGGAATACCATAGGAATACTATAGCGTCATTTTTGTCCCTACCGCGGTCATTTTAGCTCGCGGTCATTATGGACTGAGATCGGCTTCAGTGGCCTAGCTATGGGAGTGTCTAGAGCGGGTGGGTGGGGACCGGGGAAGCACCCCTCGCTGTTATCACCCGGACCCCTCCATATATTTCGAAGACCATTCGTCCATTGCAGACGTATAATATTAATAATATTACACGTCACAAATTGTGGGTCACGTATTTAGAATATCAGGGAATACTGACTACAATGATATGACCAATGATATTTTATCGCCAATTGCCCACACATTATTTTATTTAAGTCAGTATTTAGCGTAGAGGGGTAGAGCAATAATCTGTAAATAATTTTGCAATATTGAATATATAGAAATACGTAATACGTGCTCTTCTGAGGCATGCAGTGTCGCATAGACCTGCTCAAAATGCACACTCCAATAACTAAAACGCAGAACATCTCTTGTGTTTAATTATTAAACATTACAAATCCCTAAACATATTACCAGCAAAAGGCAACACATTACAAAACAGTAGTAATACTTACAAACATGTTTCTAGCGTCTCTGTACATCCATGAAAGCGGCCATATTGATTTCAAACGCACACGTGATCTATTTACCCATAATTCCATGTTATCTGCAGCAGTTACTTGTGGGTCATCTACAACCGTTTCGGAATCTTGCATTTGGCGCAAAAAGTTGAAATATGGCTGAAGACGGCTTTCAAAAGTGGGCTTTGTGGGTCACTGGTCAATTAGGTCTTGTGGGTCACTAATTGCAAGAGTGTGGGGAAATGCGTATTTCGACGAGTTCTAACATTTAGAACACATTTTGAGATGGTGCTTTGTGGGTCATTATACAGTGACCCATAAAATACCATGATTTTTGGCAGTGACCCACAAGACGACTATGAGACACACTATATATCCCGCAAGGTACCATTCATAAAACTATATATATATATATATATATATATATATATATATATATATATATATATATATATATATATATATATATATATATATATATATATATATATATATATATATATATATATATATATATATATATATATATATATATATATATATATATATATATATATATATATATATATATATATATATATATATATATATATATATATATATATATATATATATATATATATATATATATATATATATATATACACACACTTATGGTACTTTGTGGGACATTGTGTGTTTTGGTACTTTGTGGGATCTTTGCTTTCTCATAGGAATTTTGGCTTAAAATTCAGATTTAAGGTAGTTCTGATATCCGTAATAATAAATATAAAAAGAAGTATTGATTACACTTACGTTTGTATAAAACCTTGTGGGTCACCAATTTTATGACTTTGTGGGATATTGACGCAAATGACCCACAAGGCACCCAAAGTAATATACAGTATATGACTTTGTGGGACACTACATAAAATGACCCATAAAGCACCGGGATGATCTGTTAATATAATACATGTAATATATGTTAGCAGCAGCAGTAGCTGCCACTGCTGCTGCTGCTGTCACGGTTGATGATGACTGCCACCGTTGGCGCTGCCGATGCCGACCTTGCCAACAAGACACCCCACTGACATTGCCAAGCCTGATGCAGCCATTGATAACAATCTCAATTAAGCTAGCAAATAAAAAAAGTAATTGAAAGGTAAAAAAAAAAAAAAAAAATGATCTAATGCCTATAATGACGAATGTCATAAGTTAACTCGGGGTGTTGGAATTTGCAGACAGCTCAGAAAACGCGTGAATTATGTTATTGCGGTAACATAATGAATACAATAGCAGAGAAAGACAAATCAACATCATTACATTTCACTTTTCGCATTCAAATATTGTATACCTTACCCATGGCAGAGTCCATTCAGTTGTTACACAATTATACCTTAAGATAGAATCATAGAAAAGATAGCTATAAAACGTAATTAATATTCAAAAGGATACTGACAGCAATAAACTTATCTGAAACCATTCCAAGTAAAAGATGTGTTTAGGAAAGAAAAATTATAAAATGCATAAAAGAAAGTGTGAATATATTTCTGTGAAATGCTTTATGAAGAATAATCATGGAAAAGAAAATAGATAGTCATATTATGTATTACTAGTCAATACGTTGTCATAACATATATGTGAACAAACCATAAACAATCGTGGACACTATCGAGGCTATAACATCGAGCGACCAATTAACCAACTTATACTAGTTGCAAGTTGCAACTAAAATGTAAATGAAATAAGCCATACTAAAAATAAAAATAGGTTAATCGCCTAGTATACTAGAATATCATCATCATCATCAGTATCATCATCATCATCATCGGCAGAAGCAGCAGAAGCAGTAAGTGATAGGAAGCTCAATTAAGATAGCAAATGAAAAATAATTTGAAAGATAAAAATAAATACATTACCTAATATCTATTGTGAAGAATGTTTTACAAGTTAACTCAGGATGTTGACACTTGTTGAAAGCACAGAAAACATAATGAGCTATATCATTGCTGTATCATAATGAATACAATATCAGACAAAGACATATCAACATCATTACATTTCAGTTTTAACATTCAGATCTTTTGTACCTCAGACGCTGTCAGAGTCCACCCAACTGTCATTAAATGCATGCCTTGAGATAGGAAAGATAACTATGGATCGAAATTAATATTCAGAAGAATACTGGCAGCAACAAACACAAGCAGGACCCATTCCGTTATTAAAATATGTATATAAATAATGCATAAAGGAAACAGCAATATGAATATGTCATTGTAATGCTTTATGAAGAATGATCATGGAAAAGAAAACAGATAGCCATATTATATACATGTAGTTGGTAGCGTTAAAACAGGTGGGGCTTCTGTAGTGCAGATTACATGCATTGACATATATAACAACACGTGCAATCAAATAAAGAGGTAAATATGATTAGAAACATAATATGAAAAATATTTAAATGATTTCAAAATCATAAAAAATAATATTTAATGTTTAAAAGCAATTTATTTTTATAATAACACTAGTTCTCTATTGATTGAATACTATCTGTTGTGATGAGTTGAAAACCTTGTATGCTAGATCGAAATCTACTCGGTATCCTTGATCTGTAATCGTTTGATGGGCTTATATCTTCCAGCCATGTATGAAGCACTACTCCTAGCTAAATAAATAGAAGAACTTGCTGATTTTTAAAGTCAAGCTACTGAATAATAAATAATGTTCTATTCTCTAGGCATTGATACTGTTTGTTGTCGGAAACAGTTGGATAGTAGGCTAGTCCAGTAGGCAGGCTAGTAGGGTGTGCCGGTTACTAGGATACTAGGCTAGGCCAGTAGGCGGGCTAGTAGGCTAGGCAAGTCGGCATGCTACTAGGTTAGGTCAGTAGGCAGGCTAGTAGAATAAACTAGCAGTCTGGACTCGAAGTCTAGGCTAGTAGATTAGGGTAGAAGTTTAGGCTAGTGCACTAGGCTAGAAGACTATGCTAGTAGCCTAGATAGATTATGTTAGTAGGCTAGTAGACTTGGCAAGACATCTAGACAGGAAATATAGGCTAGTTGGCTAGTATACGAGGGTAGAAGTGCGTGGTAGAAGGCTAGGCTATGAGGCTAGTAGACTAGGTAGACGTTGCTAGAAATCTAGGCTAGAAGTCTCGGGTAGTAGACTATGCTGGAAGTCTAGTCCAGCAATCTAGGCTAAAAGTCTAGATTACTAGGCTTGGAGACTAGGCTAGGAAAATAGGCTAAACGTCTAGGCTATTAGGCTAGTAGACTATCTTAGAAGTCTAGGCTAGAAGTTTCAGCTAGGAAGCTAGTAGACTTGGTACCAATTCTAGTCTAGAAGTCTAGGCTAGTAGGCTGATAGACCAGGCAGTAAGCATAGGCTAATGGGCTTGTAAAAGAGGCTAGAAAACCAGGCTAGAAGTCTTGGCAAGTACATTAGGTTGGACGTCTATGCTCGAAGTCTAGACTAAAAGTCTAGGCCATTAGGCCAGTAGACTATTCTAGAAATCTACACTCGGCTATGATAGACAGCAGCAGACATCTCCCAGCAATTTATAGCAAGGTCAATTAAGATAGCAAATACGAAGGAATCTGAAAGATTAAAAAAATAGGTACATTACTTAATATCTATGATGAAGAATGTCATAAGCTAATTCAGAATGTTTACACTAACTAAGTCTTGTTGACAAGACAGAACATATAAATGAGTTTGAACCTTAACACCTGCTAGAGTCCATCCAGTTGTTTTGAAAGTTATACCTTGAGATAGGGAAGATAGCTATAAAAGGAAACTAATATTCAAAAGGATACTGGCAGCAATAAACCTATCTGACACCATTCCAAGTACTTGAAAAAGATGTGTTTATGAAAGAAATGTTATATAATGCATACAAGAAACAATGTGAATATATTTCAGTCTAATGCTTTATGAAAAATAATCATGGAAAAGAAAATAGATTGTTATATTATGTATTACTATTCAATACGTTGTCATATATTATATGTAATAAAAACATAAGCAAGTGTGACACACTATGGTTTTGACTGTTCAATCAACTGAGTTATAGTCTAGAACCATAAGTTAGTAGGCTAGAAGACTTGGCTAGAAATGTAACATAGAAGTCTAGTTAGGTAGGCTACTAGACAATGCTAGAAGTGTAAGATGGTAGGCGGGAAGACTAGGCTAGAAGTCTATCCCAGCAATCGGCTAGTAGGATAGTAGAGTAGGATAGTCGACTAGGCTAGAAGTCTAGACCACAGGTTTTAGCCTAGTCAGCTAGCAGACTACACAAGAAGTCTAGGCACGTAGATTGGGCTAGAAGTGTAGACTAGTAATCTAGGAGACTAGCAGTGGCAGGACCCCAGCTGGTGGGATTAATATGATAGTAGACTAGGCTAAAATCTAGAAACATAAGTTAGTAGGCTTGGCTAGAAATCCAGCATAGAACTCTAGTTAGGCAGGCTACCAGACAATGCTAGAAGTGTAAGATGGTAGGCTGGCAGAGTAGGCCAGAAGTCTATCCTAGAAATCGGCTAGTAGGATAGCAGAGTAGGATAGTAGACTAGGCTAGAAGTATAAACTATAGGTGTTAGCCTAGTGAGCTAGTAGACTATGCTATACGTCTAGTGGGTGGGGTGGTGGGGGGGGGAGTCAAATACACATGCTCACATACACCCTGTGTAGTCTAGGCTAGACATGCGGGTTGGTAGGCTAATAGACTAGGTTAGAAAAGAAGCTACTAAACTAGGCTAGATGTTTAGACAAGTAGGCTAGTAGACTAAGCAAGAATTCCAGGTTAGTAGTATAGGCTAGTAGAATAGGCTAGAAGTCTAGGCTAGTATGGCTAGATGACTAGACTATGATTAAGCTAATATACTATGAAGTCTAGGGTGTAAACTAGGATAGAAGTCTAAATCAGTAGACAAGGCTAGGACAAAAGCAATAGATGGTGGACACTCAGTCAATGGCATACACCTCAACTTCAAGAAAGCTTTCGACACAGTTCTATATAGGAGGCGCATGGGCAAGACGCAGTCCTATTATATATGCAATCCGATTCATGGATGTGTCAGAGCATGTCTTGCCAAGCAAAAGCAGTAGGTGCCCGTTGGTGGAAAAGAATCAAGTTGGATGGTAGTAACGAGTGGGATTCCTCAGGGAAGTGTATTGGGACCTCTGCTTTTTGTGATCTATATAAATGACTTGTCAAGCCGTGTAAGTTTAGACATTTATCTTTTTTCAGATGACACACACTTTTTTTATAGCAATCCTTGAAGAGGAAGACCATGCATCCTTACAGGCAGATTTGAATGAACTAGTCGAATGGTCAAATACACGGCTACTTCGCTTTCATCCTGACAAGTACGCCAATATGAGTATTGTGCGGATAAGATTATAATTATTATATTATTGCTGATGATAAAACCCATGGAATTAAGAGGTCTCAGCAGAAGAAGGGCATAGGGGTGAAAACAGATGGGCTAAAGGTCAATAACGCAACTAGTATGTTCGCAATTATGTGATTATGTGAACGTAAACCAGATTACATTTAGTCCACTGCATAAAGCAATGGTAAGCTTAGCCACCTTGATTATGGAGTCCATAAGCCAACAAACAGCTGGCAGATACTAAATTCTATACTAAACTAGAAACCAATCCAACCATAACGTTTACTGAACTTGTCCGCAGAAGACTGAACCAACTGGTCAGGGATGAGGAGATTGACTCCTCCACCGCCTACAGACTGATCCCAGACAACCCCCCCCCCCACCCCACCCCCCCCCCCCGAAAGTTTCTATTTACTACAAAAAATTCACAAGGCCAAAAAAGATGGCCTAACCCCAGATAGACCAATTATCAGCGGCATCGGCTGCCCTACGGAACTCATCAGTAGTTTCGTGGATGAACACATTAAGGTTCACGTTGGACACCACAGACTTCATCAACAAAGTAGAGTCCTTTGGCCAACTTAAGGCTAATTCGCTACTAGTCACCATGGATGTCACATCCTTATACACAAACATCCTAAACAGAGAAGGCATCAGAGTGGTAGCCATGTTTGCTAAAACATGGTATGCCAGGCACACTCTCAATCAGGAGCCTCTGTAACCTCCTGAAACTCGTTTTGGAATGCAACAGTTTTGAAATCAACGAAGAACATTGTCTCCAAGTGGGCGGTACCGCAATGGGAAGCAAAGCAGCATGCACATCTGCATGCATCTTCATGAGCATTCTAGAGGATAAGCTGCTACAGAATGCACCATACTCCCCAGCACTGTACGTCAGATACATAGACGACATCTTTATGATCTGGGAGCACAGGCACGAAGCTCAACAAGAGTTTGTCACTCACATGAATGCACCCCAACACAGCATTAAATTCACCATGGAATAAGCATCATATGCCAAGTCTCCTTTTTGGACACCATGATCCAAAACTCGCAAACGAATTCCATCATATTCGACCTCTATATACCAAGCCCACGGTCACACATGGGTAGCTACACTACGAGTCTGCCCACCCGGCCTCTTGTAAAGAGCCAGCCCATATGGCCAATTCCTTAGGCTTAGAAGGATCTGCTCCACCCTTCAAGATTTTGATAGAAACAACCATACACTCACACTACAGAGTCCGGGGCTATCCTGCCAAGATACTACAAAAGGCCAGATAGACAGCCCGGTCCAAGGACCGCCAGTCACTCCTCAAACCCACCCCAATGGACCCATCCACCAAAAAGCCCTACAGACAAATCTTTGTCTGTGAATTCAACCACACAGATATGATGCTGAAGGACACAATCACCAAATTCTGGCCCATCCTACAGGGAAAAGAACATTGCAGGCTAGGTTTCCCAGAAAAAACCCTATCGCTTTCAAAAACAAAACAATAAAAGATATGATCGTCAGGGACAAACTCCCTCCCCTGGACCAACCGGCCCAAGAATACCACAACCCGTTAATCCCCTGGCCAACCTAGAACTGTAATATCTGCAATAATATGGACAAATCCAGATTCTTTAAAACCAACACACTGGCCTCTCCTACAGAGCCTAAATTATAGGCAACTGTCAATCACGCAATATAGTCTATCCCCTAAACTGCAGAGTCTGTGGCAAACAATGAGTAGGAGAAACCCTCTGGCCCTTTAAAATCAGGATCCAAGAACACAAGCGCTCTAGGTTAGCATTCTAAACTAGTAGACTAGGATATATCATAGGCTAGTATGCTAAGTCTCGGTTAGAAATCTATGTTAGTGGGCTAGTAGATTTGGCTCGAATTCCAGACTAACTAGAGCTCTAGGCTCGTAGGCTGGTATAAGTCTAGGTCAGTAGACTAATAGACAAGGTTAGATGTCTAGCCTAGTAGACTCGGTCATAAGACTAGCATAGTACACTAGGCTCTAGGAGTCTAGTTTAGTAGGTTAGTAGAATTGATCTAGGCTAGATGCTTAGGCTAGTAGACTATGGGAGAAGTCCAGATTTCGTGCCTACAGGATTAGGATAATAGGCTAGTAGACTAGGCTAGAAGTATATGCTAGAACTCAAGGTTTGTGGGCTAGTAGACTCCGTTAGAATTCTAGACTAGTAGACTGGTAGACGTCAAGTGTAATAGGCTAGACGTCTAGGCCATGAGAGTATGGTAGAAGTATGGCCGAGAAGTAAAGGATAACAGACTGGCTAGAGGTATACACTAGTAGATGAAGCCAGAAGTCAAGGCTAGTAGTATAGGTTTAAAGTCTAGGCTAGAAGGCTAGTAAGCCAGGCTAGTAGACTACCTGGGTAGAAGTCTATGTTGTAGACTAGAAGTCTAGGTTAGAAGCATAGGAAAGCAGACTAGGCTAGATGTCTAGGCTAGAAGTCTAGGCTAGTGGGCTAGTAGACTAGGTTAGAAGTCTAAACTAGAGGTCGAGGGTGTATATCTAGTCCAGTAGGCAAAGACAATCTTATAAGGCTAGGGTAGTAGTCTAAGTATGTAGGATAGTAGAATAGGCTAAGCCTAGGCTAGTAGATTGCTTGGATAAGACACTGCTGTAGACTAGTCTAAACGTCTAGGCTAGAAGTCCAAACTAGTCTAGATGTCCAGACTACAATGTTAGTAGGCTAGGCTTAAGGTCTTAAGTAGAAGCATATGCTAGTCGGTTTGGTTAGAGGTCTCAGCTAGAAGTCTAGGTTAGTAGGCTAGAAGTAGACTCGGCTAGAATTATAGGCTGCCTAGAATTATAGGCTAGTAGACTGGTAGAAGTCTGGAGGTGTAGGCTCGAAGTCTTCTAGACTAGTGGGCTAGTAGACGATGCTAGAAATTTATGCTAGCAGGCTATCAAGTAGACTATGCTAGAGGTCTAGGCGAGTAAAATAGGCAAAAGGCAATGCCAGTAGACTAGGCTAGAAGGATAGTCTAGTAGGTTAGCATAATAAGATAGAAGTCTAGGCTAGTAGGCTAATAGACTAATCAAGAAGTCGATGTTATATTTATAGGCTAGAATTCTAGGTTAGCATGGCTAGTAAATTTTGCAATAAGTCTAGGCTGTTGACTAGGCTATAAGTATGTGATAGTAGACTCGGCTATACGACTGGGGTAGAAGCATAGGCTACTAGACTAGGCTAGAAGTATAAGCTAGTAGACAACATGTGTAGAAGGCAAGGTTGTAGCCTATACTAAAAGTGCACGCTAGAAGTCTAAACTAATATACTAGGCTAGCACTCTAAACCACTAGACTAGTAAACTAAACTAAATGCTAAGTTAAAAGCATAGGCTAGCAGACTAGGTTACTATGCTAGAAATCTAGGCTACAAGGCGAGGTTAGTTGGCTGTTAGATCTAGTCCAGAATTCTAGGCTAACTAGCACTTTAAATTAGACGGCGAATGTAGTGGGAGAAGACTGTGGAGCAGGGTAGAAATCTAGGCTAGTAGGCCCGTAGACTAAGTTAGAATTCAAAGCTAGTAGACTAGGATCTCAGACTAGGCTATAGGTCTAGGCTAGGAGACTATGTGGACATCTAGGCTAGTAAACAACGCTAATAGACTAGGCTAGTGATCTAGCATATTAATCTAGGTGTCTAAGCTAGCACTCTGAGTATGGTAGAAGACTAGACACGAAGTCTAGGTTAGTAGGCTAGTATACTATGCTAGAACTCTAAGGTTACCGTCCAGAGCAGTGGGCTAGTAGATTCAGCTAGATATCTACGCTAGGAGCCTACCTGTGTAGAGGTCTATGTTCTAAACGAGTCCTTAAGTCTAGGCTAGTATTCTAAACTAGTAGACTAGGCTAGAAGTCTACGCTAGTAGAGTAAGGTAAACATCAAGGACAAAAGGATATGCTAGTAGGCTATGTGATTAGACTATGATCTACGCTAGTAGTAAAATTTATTAGACTAGTAGACTTGGCTAGAGTTTCAAATGTCTAGGCTAGTAGACTATGGTAGACGTCTATGCTATAGTCATAGGGTTGTAGGCTAGTAAAGTAGACTACGTTATAATTCTAGGCTATAACCCTAGATTAGTGGGCTAGTAAATTCAGTTAGTATTCTGGACGAACTAGAACTCTAGGCTTCTTGGCTAGAAGACTGGCAAAGCTTTTAATAGAGATGGCTAGTAGAATGATAGGCTAGTTGGCTAGTAGATTAGACCAGAAATTTTGGCTAGTAGGCCAGTAGCCTAGGTTATAAATCTGAGCAAGCAACGTAGGCAAGAGGACTAGTCTAGTCTAATAGGCTAGTAGAATATGCTAGAAGCCTGGGCTGATAGGTTATAAATATAGGCTAGCGGACTAGGCTAGAAGTCTATGCTAGCATGGGTAGTAGATTATGCTATAAGTCTAGTATGTAGATTAAGCTAGAAGTCTATGCTAGTTGGCTAGTAGACTGGGCTGTAAGACAAAGCTAGAAGTAATGGCTAATGGACTAAGCTCGGAGTCTAGGTTATAAGTCTAGGTTAGTAGGCTAGTAGACATGGCTAGAATTCGAAGCTAGGCTAGAAGGATAATGGACTGGTTATTAGACGATGTTAGATATCTAGGCTAGTAGGCAAGACTAGTGACTTAGTAGATTCAGCCAGATGTCTAGGATAGAAATCTAACTTGTAGATTAGGGTAGAAGTCTAGACTGGAAGTATATGTTAGTGGGCTACTAGGTTAGAACCCCAGGGTAGCAGTCCAGACTAGTGTGCTACTAGACTCAGCTAAATGTCTAGGATTAAAATTTAGGCAAGTGGGCTAGTATAGAACACTAGAACTCTAGGCTTGTAGACTAGGCTAGACGTTGTGGATAGATGGCTAAGCTGGAAGTCTAGAATGGTGTGGCTAGTCGACTTGGATAGCTGTTTGGGCTAGTAGACTACCTGTGCAGAAAGCTATGTTGCGAACTAGACTATGTCTAGGCTAGAATTCTAAACTAGCTGACTAGGCTAGTAGAATAGGTTAAACATCTAAGATAGAAGCATATGCTATCAGGCTAGCCGACTAGGCTAGTATTCAAATTTATTGGGCTGGTATATTTGTCTACACTTCTAGAACTCTAGGGGCGTGGGATAATAGGCTGGTAGAAGTCTAGGAGCACAGATTAGATGTCTAGGTTAGTATACTAGGTTAAAGGCTTAAAGGTTTAGGCAAATAGAGTAGTTTAGTCTAGTAGAGAAGGCTAGCACTCTAGGCTAGTGGGCTAGTAGAGTAGGCCAGAAATCTTGGTTAGTAGGCCAGTAGCCTAAGTTAAAAATATTAAACTAGGCTAGCAGGCTACAAGACTAGGCTAGTATGCTAGTATACTAGGCTAGAATAGAAGTTTGTAAGCTATGCTAGAAGTCTTGGATAGAAGGATAGAAGAATAGGCGAGAATCATATGATAATCGCTTATAATGCTAGAAATCTAAGCCAGTATGGCCATGGGACTAGGCTAAAAGTCTAGGCTTGTAGACTATCTGGGCAGAGGACAATGCTGTAAGCTAAACATTCTAGGGTAGATGTCTAAACTAGTAGACTAGTCTAGAAGTGTAGGCTACTAGGCTAGTAAACTATGGAAATGCCTCGGCTTGAAGCATATACTAGTAGGCATGGCTAAGTCTGAACTAGAACTTCGTAGAGAAGTCTAGATTAGTAGGCTAGTAGACTAGGATAGAAGACTATGCTAATATACTAGGCTAGAAGTCTAGGATAGCAGGCTAGTAGACTAGGCTAGAAGTCAAGGCTAGATGCCTAGGCTAAAAAAATATTCTATACATCTAGGATAGTAGTCTATGTAGTAGACAAGATAGGTCTAGGCTAGCAAGGCCAGTATATTCAGCTAGAATTCTAGGCTATAAACTACACTATTTGTCTAGGCTTGTATTCTAATAGTGTGATATATGTAATTATGTATAGGGTAGAAGCATAGGCTGGCAGACTAGGCTAGAAGTATATGCTAGTAGAAAACCTGGGTAGAAGTCAAGGCTGTAGCATATGCTAAAAGTCAAAGCTAGAGATCTAAACTAGTAAACTATGCTAGAAGCCTAGGCTACTAGGCTAGTAGCCTAGGCCAATACACAAGACTATTGTTAGATGACTAGGATAAAAATCTAAGCTAGTAGAGTATGGTAGAAATCTAGACTGGCCGTCTGGGTTAGTAGGCTAGTATACTAGGCTAGAACTCTAGGGTAGAAGTCAAAAGTACAGTGCTAGTAGTGTCAGTTAAAAGTTTAGGCTAGAAGGCTAGGCTAGTAGATTAGTTTTGAAGGCTAGGCTAGATGTCTAGCCTGGTAAGAGTAGACTAGTTTAGAGGTCTAGGCCAGAGGGTTAGGCTAGGTTGGAAGTCTATGCTAATGTGGCTAGTAGATTATAATAGTTGTCTAGGCTAGTAGACAACCTGTATACAAGTCTACTGTGTAGACTCGTCTAGACGTCTAGGCGAGAATTAAAAAATTAGTAGACTAGGAAGCCTAGGCTATTAGAATAGGGTAAATATCTAGGATATAAGCATATGCTCGTAGGCTACCCAACAAGGCGAAAAGTCAAGTATGTTGCTAATGTTAATAGACCTGGCTATATGTCTAGGCTAGAAGTATAGTCTGGTAGACTAGGCTAGAAGTATAGGCTAGTAGACAATCTGAGTAGAAGTAAAGGTGGTAAATTATGCTATATGTTAAGTCAAAAGTAGTAAGCTATGCTAGAAGTATAGGCTACTAGGATAGGAGCCTAGAGAAACGGCTAGAAGCATAGGCTAGTAGGATAGGAGACTATGCTAGAACTATAGATTTGATGTCTAGATTAGTAGGCTAGCAGACTTGGCTAGAATTCTAGGCTAACTAGAACTCCATGCTAGTGGGTTAATTGATTGGTAGAAGCCTAGTAGAGCATGCCATATCTCTAAGCTAAAAGGCTAGTAGACTAGGCTATCAGACTAGACTAGAGGTCTCAGTTAGGAGACTATATTTGAAATGTAGGCTAGACGACTAGGCTAATAAACTAGCCAAGACGGCTAGTAGAATATTCTAGAACTCTAGGCTAGTAGGCTGGCATACTAGGATAGAAATCTAAGCTAGTAGCGTAGGCTAGAAGTATAGACTAGAAGCATAACCTAGAACTTTTAGACTAGGAGATATGCCTAGTCTAATAGACTCCCTGGGTAGAAGTATATGCTGTAGACTATTCTAGAAACCTAGGCTCGAACTCTAAACCAGTAGTCCATGTTAGACATATATGGAAGTAGGTTACAGTAAATGCTTTAGAAGTGTAGACTAGAAGGCGATGTTAGTGGTCTAGTAGATTTGGCTAACCAGAACTCTAGGCTCGTCAGGGTAAAAGACATGTAGAAATCTCATAGAGAAGGCTAGCAGTCTGTGTTAGTAGGTTAGTCGACTAGGTTAGAAGTCTAGGCTAGTAGAATAGGTTAGAAGAATAGGATAGTAGACTAGGCTAGAAGTTTAGGCTAGTAGTCTGCGAGTCTAGTACGCCAGCAGACTAGGCCAGACGTATATGCTAGAGGTTCAGGCTAGTAGACGATGGGAAAAGTCTAGACTATGTGGGTAGGCTAGTATATTAATCTAGAAGTGTAGGTGAAAACTCTTGGCTAGTGGGCTAGTAGACTCATCAAGGCAAACTAGATCTCTAGGCTACGAGGCTAGTGGATTGGTAGAAGTCTAGTAGAGAATGCTAGGAGTGTAGGTTAGAAATTTGGACTAGTAGACTAGGAACGAACACTAGGTTAGTCGACTAGGCTAGAAGTCTAGGCCAGGAGGCTAGTATAATAGGCTAGTAGGCTAGTACACTAGACGTCTGGGCTAGTAGACCAGGTAGAGTCTTGGCTAGACGGCACCGCTGGAAGATTAGACTAGAAGCCAAGTCTAGTTGAATATGTTTGAGGTCTAGGCTAGAAGTCTAGCCTAGTATGTCTCGTAAACTAGGCTAGTAGACTACCTGGGCAGAAGTCTATGTTGTAGGCTAGGATAGAATTCTAGGCTAAAATTATAGGCTAGTCGGCTTGTTGACTAGGCTAGAAATCTGAGCTAGTAGACTAGGAAAGTACACTATGTTAGTAGACTATGCTGGAATGCCAGGCTAGTAGAATAAGAGACATCTAGGCTAGTAGATTATCTGCGTAGAAGTCATGGCTGTAGACTAGTATACAAGTCCAGTTTAGAAGTTTAAACTACAAAACTAGGCTAGAAGTCTGGCTACTAGGCTAGTAGATATTTGCTAGATTTGTCTCAATTAGCAGGTTAGTGGACTAGTCTAGCAGTCTAGGCTAATAGAGTAGGGTAGAAGTTTGTGTTGGAAGTCTAGCCTAGTAGTCTATGCTAGAAGGCAAGCCTAGTAGACTATGTTGGAAGTTCAGGCTGGAAGCATAGCTTAGTATGGCTAGTAAACAAGGCTAGAAGGCTGACTGTATAATACTAGGTTGTATATAATTAGGCTAGACGCTGAGGATAGTAGGCTAGTAGACTAGGCGAGAGGGCTAGGCTAGAAATCTAAGCTATTGGGCTAGTAGTTTGTAGGTCTAGGGGTGTAAAGCAAGGCTAGTAGATTAGCTTATAAGGTTAGGTAAGTAATCTAGATATAGAGGTTTAGACTAGCATGCTAGTAGACTGGGCTAGAAGTCTAGGCTAGTAGGATAGTAGAATGGGTGAGAAGTGTAGTCTAGTAGTGTAGGCTAGAAGTCTAGTCTAGCATGGCTAGTAGACTAGGCAAAAAGGCTTGGCTAGTAGACTACATGGGTAGAAGACAAGGTTGTAGACCAGCCTAAACGTCAAGGGTATAAGTCCAAAATAGAAGTCTAGGCTACTAGGCTAGTAGACTAGGTCAAAGGTCTATGCTAGAAGCATATGCTAGTAGGCTAGGATAGAAGTCTTGGCTAGAAGTTCAGGTTAATATGCCAGTAGACTTGGATACGATTCTAAGCTAACTAGACCTCTAGGTTAGTAGGATAGCATACAGCTAGAAGCCTTGCAGAGCATGATAGACGTCTCGGTTAGTGGTCTAGTAGACTAGGCTAGAAAACGCTAGTAGGCTAAGTAGACTGGGCTCGAGCTCGAGACCAGTAGAGTAGGCTAGAAGACTATTTTAGCAGATTACGATAAAAGTCTAGGCCAGTCGAATAGGCTAGAACTCTAGGATAGTAGACAACCTGGGTAGAAGTCAAGGCTGCAGACTAGGTTAAATGGCTAGGTTAAAGAGTCTAAACTACGAGACTACATGTGGTTTAGAAGTCTAGACTACTACACCAGTAGACTGTACGACTATGCTAGTAGACTACGGCAAAAGGCTAGACTACAATCTAGAAGTTTAGGCAAGTAGGCTAGTATACTCAGCTAGAAATGTATGCTAGTAGACTAGAGCAGAAGGCCATGCTAATAGGCTAGTAGAATAGGCTAAACGTCTATGCTCGCAGACCAACAGACTAGGCTCGAAGACAAGGCTAGATATCTAGTCCAGTAGAGTAGGCTAAAGGTCTAAGCTAACATGGCTAGTAGATTAGTCTATAACTCTCGTCTCTAGACTAGGCTATTAGTCTATGCTAGTAGCCTGGGCGATATGTATTGGCTAGATGCAGGTTGACTAGGCTAGAAGTACATGCTAGTATAAAACCTGGCTAAACGTCAAGACTATAGGTTATGCTAATCTCATCGGATAAAAATCTAAACTAGGAGACTATGCTAGAAATCTAGGCTACGCTAAATGGCTAGTCTATGCTAGTAGATTAGGGTAGATATCTAGGATAGAAGTCTAGACTAATAGACAATGCTAGAATAAAAGCCGAGTAGTCTAGCTGGTATGGCTAGTAGACAAGGCTAGAAGGATACCTGTGTGGAAGTCTATGCTGTAGATTAGGCAAGAAGCGTAGGCTAGTAGACTAGGTTAGAGGTTTAGGCTAGATGTATAGGGTGTAAATCTAGGCTAGCAGACTACCTACCGTAGACATCTAGGCAGGTAAACTACACTAGAAGTTTAGACTAATAGATTAGAATAGTAGTCTAATCTATTAGACTACCTTGGTAGAAGACAATGCTTATACTAGGTTAAACATCTAGACTAGACTAGAAAAGTAAACTAGATGTTTACGCTACTAGACTAGGCTAAAATTCTATGCTAGACGCGCATGCTAGTAAGCTGGGCTAGATGTCTCAGCCAGATGTCTAGTTTAATAGACTGGTACTCGGCTAGAATGCTAGACTAACTAGAACTTTGGAGCTAGTAGACTGGTAGAAGACTAGTAGAGTAGGCTAGAAGTCTAGGTTAGTGGTCTAGTAGACTAGGCTACACATCTATGTGTGCAAACATTAGACTAGGATAGACGGCTAGGCTAGTAGACTAGAATAGAAAACTATGGTAGTAGACTAGGCTAGAAGTGTAGGCCAGTAGAATATGACAGATGTCTAGGCGAGTAGGCTAGTAGAGTAAGCAAGAGGTCTAGGCTAGAAGTCTAGGCCAGTAGACAATGTGGTTAGAAGTCACGGCTGTAGGCTAGGCTAAAAGTCTAGTTTAGAAGTTTAAACTATAGACTATGCTAGAGGTCTAAGCTACTAGACTACGGTAAAAGGGTAGTCTAGGCTAGTAGATTAGGGTAAATGTCTGGGATAGAAGTCTAGCCTAGTAGACTATGCTAGAATGCTAGCCTAGTAGACTAGGTTAGAATTCTAGGCTAGTATTGGCCAGTAGACTAGGCTAGAGGACTACATGTGTAGAAGTCTGGGTTGCAGATTAGAGATCTAGGCTAGTAGGCTATCAGAGTAGGCTAGGGGGCTAGGCTAGAAGTCTAGACTATTGGACTAGTAGAATAGGCTAGAAGTGCCGTGTGTAAATCTAGGCTAGTAGACTAACTTAGACGCATATGCTAGTAAACTAGACTAGAAGCTTAGACTAGTAGGCTAGTAGACTAGGCTAGTAGGATAGCGGAAGAGGCGAGAAGTGTAGTCTAGTAGTTTTGGCTAGTAGAGACTACATGGCTAGTGATATGGCTTAGACTAGGATAAATGTCTAGTCTTGAAATCTAAGCTAGGTGTCTATGATACAAGGCTAGTAGACAAGGGTAAAGTCTATGCTAGAAGCATATGCTAGTAAGCTGGGATAGATGTCCCAGCTAGAAGTCTAGATTAACAGGCTAGGTGAGTTGGCTAGAATTCTAAATTAACTAGAACTACTAGACTAGTAGAAGTCTAGTAGAGTGGGCTAGAAGTATAGGTTAGTGGTCTAGTAGACCAGGCTAGAAATAAATGCCTGTAGTCCAGTAGAATATGCTATACGCCTAGGCCAGTAGAGTAAACTAGCAGACTATGCTAGTAGACTTGGTTAGAAATCTAGGCTAGTAGGCTAGTAGAATAGGGTTGATGTCTAGGCTAGTAGACTAGGAGAGAAGTCTAGGCTAGAAGTCTCGGCTAGTAGACAGCCTGTGCAGAAGTCAAGACTGTAAACTAAGCTAAAGGTCTATGCTAGAAGTTTAAAGAAGTAGACTGTGCAAGAAGTCGAGACTACTAGGCTCTTAGACGATGGTAAAAGGCTAGCCTAGAATCATAGACTAGTAGACCAGGCGATAATGTTAGAAGTCTAGGCCACTAGACTAGTAAACTAGACTAGAACTCTAGGCTAATGGACTAGGGGAGACCTCTATGCTAGTTGACCACCTGCATATCATTCAACGCTGTAGACTACCGATGATAGAAGTCTACGCTAGTGGGCTAGTATATTGGACAAGAAGTCGGGTATAGAAATCTAGGCTAATGGCTAGTAGAGTAGGTTAGAATTCTAGGCCAGAAGTCTAGGCTAGCAATACAGGCTAGTAGGCTAGAAGGCCATGCTACAAATCTAATCTAGTGGACTATACTAGTATGGCTAGTAGACTAGGGTAGATTTCTAGGCTAGTAGACTACCTGGTATAAGTTTAAGCTAGTAGACTAGGTTAGAGGTCTAGGCTAGTAGGCTGGTAGGTTAAGCTATAAGTCTAGGCTAGTCGGCTAGTAGATCATGCCAGTTCCATCATATAGTTTCTCCACCAGAGTTGAGGTGTGTCGACAACCTCGCTCCCTCCGCCCCCCCCCCCGCCCACACACACCTATTTCCTTAGATAAAATGAATTTATAAAATGAATGACCGATGGTCAATGCACTTGAGCTAAGTCAAGTGCTATATGTATGTATGTATGTATGTATTTTTATTTTATTGACGCACTGGCAACGTGCGGCTTCAATTTCCATGTGCTAACTTAGCCGACAGTGCTGCACCCGTTAGTTTAATTTGTTGATCACCATCTCCCGGTCGGGGGATCGAACCGTCATCCTGCAACTCCGCATAACATCAGCAACCAGGCATCTTTCCACTGGACCACCGCACCAAGACTGAAAGTCAAGGATTGGCCGACCAGCTTTCACATGTCTGATATACTGACACACTGACGATTCATATGGGACTATCTGTGGATGCATCTGTCACAATCAATCCTAGGCTTTTACGCCTATTGTACTCTGACTCCAGCACGGCTCTGGCAGTATATGTATTTTTATTTTATTGACGCACTGGCAACGTGCGGATTCAATTTCCATGTGCTAACTTAGCCGACAGTGCTGCACCCGTTAGTTTAATTTGTTGATCACCATCTCCCGGTCGGGGGATCGAACCATCATCCTGCAACTCCGCATAGCATCAGCAACCAGGCATCTTTCCACTGGACCACCGCACCAAGACTGAAAGTCAAGGATTGGCCGACCAGCTTTCACATGTCTGATATACTGACACACTGACGATTCATATGGGACTATCTGTGGATGCATCTGTCACAATCAATCCTAGGCTTTTACGCCTATTGTACTCTGACTCCAGCACGGCTCTGGCAGTATATGTATTTTTATTTTATTGACGCACTGGCAACGTGCGGCTTCAATTTCCATGTGCTAACTTAGCCGACAGTGCTGCACCCGTTAGTTTAATTTGTTGATCACCATCTCCCGGTCGGGGGATCGAACCGTCATCCTGCAACTCCGCATAGCATCAGCAACCAGGCATCTTTCCACTGGACCACCGCACCAAGACTGAAAGTCAAGGATTGGCCGACCAGCTTTCACATGTCTGATATACTGACACACTGACGATTCATATGGGACTATCTGTGGATGCATCTGTCACAATCAATCCTAGGCTTTTACGCCTATTGTGTACATATATGTATGTATGTATGTATGTATGTATGTATGTATGTATGTATGTATGTATGTATGTATGTATGTATGTATGATTACTGTATTCTGCGGCTGTAGTAGTAGTAGAGACATCCTACAGCTGCAATCAGTCCTTCTTCGCTTTTGCCCACTGTGTCTTGTCCTCAGCCAAAATCCTTAGCTTCCTCAGGGCCATTCTTGACTTGAGTGTACCTAATCCTGCTTTCTTGATGTCACCTCGTAGCACACTTAGCAGATTTATGCAATGGCGTCCTCTCCTGGCTCTGTATTTGCGGGCTCCGAGTAGGGCGAATTCCAAGGCTCTCTACTGGTGTGTCTTCAACAGACAGCGGCGGCGTATTACACATCTTGTATAGTGCATCGTTGGAAATTATGCTCTCTAGCCAGCGGTGCCCAGTTTTTGCGGTGGCAGGCGTCAAGTTTGTCTAGAGCTGACTTTGGAACTGCACAGCTGTTGCAGTTATACAGCGTCAAGGATACGCAGGTTGCATTGTATAAACGTAGTCTTTTACCAAGGGCATCTTTGATCTACGAATCCATAGCTTCCAGAAGGACTGGAAAGCTATGTTCCCCATGATGCAGCGTGCAGCAATGTCAGCAGTACTGCAAATCAGTGAGCCCAAGATTGTACTTTTCCTCCATGGTTCGCCGCCACTGAGAGGATCGTCATTTTCTTTAGTTTCATGCTTTGTAGATAGGTATATGTTGGTGAACTCTGTTTTAGATTCATTCATAAAGATTCTCAATTTTTAGTTTGCTTGCAGCTATTAAGAGAAGTTCGTCAGGGGGTTTCTTTTCCTCATCTATAAAGTCCACATCGTCGGCATATTCCATCTCTAGCGGCATGTCCAGTATTAACACCGGGGTGGGGTGGGGGTGGGGGGTGTTGTGGAATTTTCCCACACGGATGTCAATGCAGCAGCCAGGTAACAGGTGAAGAGCACAGGGGATAGACCATCTCCCTGTGGGGAGCCGATTGATGTCTCAAACTCTACAGACTTCACTGACTGAACTCGTACTTTCAGCTTGGTATCTGCAAGCAGTAGTCTCACTAGTCGTAGCTCATCTTCATTGCAACAGGCCTGGCGTAGTACATCTAGGATCTTTGAGCGCTTAATTGTGTTTGAGCGTTCAAGTGCTATACTTTATTTAAATCGATATTAGTAGATTTTAATCTGTACTAGTAGGCTAGTAGAATAGGGTCGATGAACAAAATACAAAACAACAAGGACCACAAGGATTTAAATCCTTGATAAGCGGAAAAGATACCACATGCGGGAATACAGTCGTGAACACCATATACAGGCAAGAGCCCTCTATTATAAATGTTGTGAGGAGAAGGTTAGAAATCCAATATCAAATCTTCATTTCAATCAAGTTAGAAAGGATATCACTAAAGCACATACGCTGGATAGAAATTAAACAGTGACCAGCCCCTCTGGGCTGGCAGCAATGTGATGTGCTCGCTAGTCTAAGCTGCACCTGAGTCGAGAAAGTGTGCTAATGTCATTACACTATTTTGACAGAAATGGCATTAGAAACAATGAATAACCATTTAGACTATTCTTTGATACTGATAAATTATAATTTATTCATACTGGATGGATGAAACTAGTTAAATTACTACAATTTATGCAACAACAGACATTTATAGATTTTAACACCCACTAATCAGGGAGTGTTCTAATGTCAGTAAATGTGACAGTGATAGAAACATGCTGGCATGCAAGAGACTGCTCTTTTAGAAACTATACCTGTGACAAATAAGATGCTTTAGCTATGGTTCACCAGAGCTCTCAGCAGTCAACCCTTCTAATTGACTCGGGAGTTGTTTCCGTCAAAAAAACATTACATTGACACATAAAATAAGAAAAACAAATAAAAGTATTGAAGTCTGACGACTATCCTTGTTTCGCGCGATAGAATGAGCCCTCCTCGTACAAATAGAGGCACAGATTTCCAACTTAAGATTATTTTAATACTTCTGATAGCTTGCCAGTGGCGGCGGAGTGGCTCGGCAACAGGGGGTTGCTACGGGTGGATTCAGGATTTCGTGTTGGGGGGCGTGAAGGAGGTGGGCCTGGGAGGGGGCTTCACCCTCCCTAATATTGGGCGTTCTGGCGTCTTCCCCCGGAAATGTTTGAAAATTAAATGCTCTGAGAAGCCATCTCCTGTATTCTGAGTGATAATTCGTGGGTAAAATTGTTCATAAAATGAGAATTTTTCTCTTAGAAAATGTCAATTTACAGAGCATGAAAGGAATATTTTAGAAATCTTCCACTTGAATGACTGGTTCGCTATGCCAAAATTTCAAATCAGGGCGTGTAAATCGACATTTTTCAAAATCATTTCAGAAGGTCTGTTTAGTTAAGGTGTTAATGCCTGGTTAATGATATAACAGAGTGTCGCCATCCGTGATCACTGCTTGTCTTCCTAGATATTGTTGATATAAGATTTATGAGCAATAGCAATACGTGGTCAGTGAACAATGATAGTACCATATAAATCCATGTAAGCACAGTACACACAACACTGCCTGGGGGTGGGGTGGCGGGGGACTTCACCGGAAATTGTGTTAAATAGATGCTCTTAGAAGTCATTTCCTACATTTTAAGTGACAATTTGGGGTTAAAAAATCTACACTAGGACAGGGGGGTACAGACATTATTAGCCCCCCCCCCCGCCCCCACAAATTATTTTAGGGGGCCCTAGACACCCCCACCACCCCAACCAGCTCCGCGCCACTGTAGCTCGCACAATTTTGACGGACACGTGATATGGTTTTCGTGGACTCTGCCATTTACAATTAAATAAATATTGCGTTAGGAATTTTGAACCTAATTTGACTTAAGTTTGTTGTTATCTAGTATGATGCCAGCAACACGCTTTTCTCAAATTCAGGTTTCGAAGAGGTAACACAGGATTGATCATGTCAAATAAAGATATGTGTAATAGAAATGGAGGTACAATATCATTTCTTGTTAAACAGCATATGTCTACTAGAAAATTGATGTATGCAATATGCCTACCCTAGTACGCCTACGTGGTAGAGACACCCGACCAACAGATTGCACACGCGTTACTACGAGACAAGAACCGTTAAGTTGATGTCGCGTATATAGCCGCCCATATTGAACATAAAAGGCCTATTGCTTAATTGTCTTGCAGTAGAATATTTATGTATATGTTCAATTAGCATGCAACATCATGCATTTCTGATATAATACAAAAAAATTCAATTTGAATCTTTGTTAATATAATTTAATACATTATGATTGCAGATTTACAAAGAGTAGCAGTGGCATAGCCAAACGGGAAGGGGAGGGGGAGGCGGGCGGGTGTTCATCCAAATCTGCAAAGAAAAAAGTGTGTGGTGTGTGCGCACGCGCGTGCGTTTGCATGTGTATGTGTGCGTTGTACACTATTTCAGTTTAATGGCATGATCAAAATGTAAAGTAAGTAACGGGCTGCCACAGAGTCAAATTTTCATAAATATCTCAGGGACAACCACCGACACCCCCATTAACATCTCGTGTGATTACCTTTTCGAGACCAATCACCTATCTTACCCATACACAGATATCGAGATCCTGGTTCCGTCACTGAGTAAGCCTTAAAGCAGCAGCTATGCAAATATATATATATATATATATTACAACAAAATTACACTAGAATTCGACAAATACGAAGATATACCTAATAGTTGCGACATGGGGGCAGCTTTGCTAGAAATTCAAAACAACAGACAGGCAAGCAGGGAGGCAGGCATACAGGCAGACATATAGACAGACAGACAGGCATGCAGGCAGGCATGCATACGGCAGACAGGTAGGCATGCAGGCAACAGACAGACAGACAGACAGACAGACAGGTAGGCAGGCTAATAGTGCTACTAGTTGCGAATAGCCACTTGTTAAATTGTATTGTGTGTATCATACGTGTATATTATGTGGGAGACACGGACATAAGACGTATGTCTTATCGTGCTCCCGCTTAGACTAAAAATAAATTCTGTTTAAACTAAAATGAAATTACTTTAGAAATTAAGAATATATATGGGCCTACAATTGAAGAATGTACATGGCCTACGAACCCCCTAATGTGGACTGATTGCATGATTGTCTGTTCACCTATCTCTCCATCTGGCCATCTTCGCTGAAACCCTTTCGCGGCCTTTGTTTGGATACAACCAAATTTACTGTGATTTATATATTGTGGATAGAAAGGTGACATTTCTTCTGGCATTTGACACCCAAGTGCCCCACCACATCCACTGTTCTCAATATCTGCTCTTTTTCCACTTTCGAAGAATATTGAAAAGCATAACTAATTCGTTATCGGAATTGGATAATTCCCTTGCAAACTGGTCGTCAACAGCAATCATTAACATGACAAGTAACTATTCATATAGTAGACATGGATGTGAACTAACCGTCAGATTTTTACATCTACTTACGAGTTATTCATTATCTTTATCTTTCTTGCTCTGAAAAACAGCCGTACACTACGATGACGCCGACGATAACGGCGGCGACACCAACAATCGCAAGAACACCGCCGATAGCAATGCAAATTTTAATAACAGCGACGATAATAACACTTGTATAAATATATTTAGGCTACTTATTAAGCTATATAGATTAAGTTATTGCCATTATTTAACTAACTCCACAACTGATGTAAAAATTGTAACTATTATAAACCATCACACTGCTGTCTGGGTGTAAATAAACAACTTGACCTCGAATCTTGGTGTAACTGAGTGCATCGCGTCACGTTCGAGTGTAACACGTCACTAGCTAGTCATTCTCACTTGTTGCGAGGTGATGACGCGGCGCTCAATCCAAATTTAACCAACTTGTTTATGCTTTTTATGGCGTGGCTTCAGTGGCCTAGCTATGGGAGTGTCTAGAGCGGGTGGGTGGGGACTGGGGAAGCACCCCTCGCTGTTATCACCCAGACCCCTCCATATATTTCGAAGACAAATTTCAAAATTCTGCTAAATAAAATTGTCACGAAATTCGTGACCATTTATCAGATAAACCTAGGTAAAAGGTATGTGGTGGGGGGGGGGGGAGAATTCTTCGCCTGACCGTGTATGATTATATTTTAAATGACGTCTTACGTGTACTATGCGTTGGGCCACCGCCCCCCCCCCCCCCCTCTCCCCGCTATCATCCACCATTGCAGATGTATAATATTAATAATATTACACGTCACAAATTGTGGGTCACATATTTAGAATATCAGGGATTACTGACTACAATGATGTGACCAATGATATTTTATCGCCAATTGCCCACACATTATTTTGTTTAAGCCTGTATTTAGCGTAGAGGGATAGAGCAATAATCTGTAAATTATTTTGTAATATATAGAAATACGTAATATGGTAATACGTGCTCTTCACTGAGGCATGCCGTGTCGCATAGACCTGCTCAAAATGCACGCTCCAATAACTAAACCGCAGATCTCTTGTGTTTAATTATTAAACATTAAACATCCATAAACATATTACCAGCAAAAGGCAACACATTACAAAACAGTAGTAAAACTTACAAACATGTTTCTAGCGTCTCTGTACATCCATGAAAGCGGCCATGTTGATTTCAAAGGAACACGTGATCTATTTACCCATAATTCCATGTTATCTGCAGCAGTTACTTGTGGGTCATCTACAACCGTTTCGGAATCTTGCATTTGGCGGAAAAAGTTGAAGTATGGCTGAAGGCGGCTTTCAAAAGTTGGCTTTGTGGGTCACTGGTCAATTAGGTCTTGTGGGTCACTAATTACAAAAGTGTGGGGAAATGCGTATTTCGACGAGTTCTAAAATTTAGAACACATTTTGAGATGGTGCTTTGTGGGTCATTATACAGTGACCCATAAAGTACCATGATTTTTGGCAGTGACCCACAAGACGACTATGAGACACACTATATATCCCGCAAGGTACCATTCATAAAACTATATATATATATATATATATATATATATATATATATATATATATATATATATATATATATATATATATATATATATATATATATATATATATATATATATATATATATATATATATATATATATATATATATATATATATATATATATATATATATATATATATATATCAGCCTTTGGGTACAAGTGCATGGTATTGCATTTAAATGCAAATGCAAATGTTTGCAAATGATTCAAGTGCAAATGCAAGTGCAAATGCAGCCTAGCTCGATTGCATTTAAATGCAAATGCAAATGTTTGCAACTTATTCAAGTACAAATGCAAATGCATTTATAAATGCATTTGAATATGTGGACACACCTCTGGTACTAAAATTCTGGAACACAGTTGCATCTGTCAACTACATGTATGCATATGCTGGGAGTGAGTATCTTTCGGAAAACATTTTGTGACTTAATGATGTAGTGGGTTCTAACGTATGAGAACTGATCTGACGGTAGTTTTTGTAATTATCACTGTGGGAAATTAAAATAATCCATTTCTTTTAAGATTATTAAAGCCTGCTAAACAACAGTACGTGTGCTATAGAATATGAATAATAGAATAGTATATTATTATTAAAACCATGGCCAAACTGACCAAACACAGCTTCTGTATTGATCTTGAAGAATGTTAATTTGCAGACCAAGAAAATAATATTTGTGAAATTAGTCATTCCATTGTAAAAATTTCAAAAACAGTCTCTTTGTCTGCAACTGGAACTTTTCTATGAAAGAAGTAATACTTACTTCATCATTAAGTGGTAACCATTAGAGAATTTAATTTTCAGATTTCTATTGATTATTTTGAAGGCAATTTCACTGATCGCTATTGTACCAATGTAAACAACATGTGCCAGTCAAATTAATTATCAAATATAATGTTGAATATCTGGAAAATAATTTGATTGATAGATGCTGCTGTGCCGATGGCAGCAACAGGTTCCAGTCAAGTTACATTCAAAATACAGCTGTAGGCAAAGGTTTCCAGTCAAATTTGTTTCAAAATATTCATCAGCTTGTTCAATACCTGAATTAAGATTCTAGCATTTCAGGATTCAAATGTTTAAATGTTAACTCCTATGGCTGAGATAACACATGACTGAGTATGTGTGCATAGTAGAGTGAAAGACAGATGCTTCTAATCACAATGGGTGAACAGAAAATTAACCCATGTTTTTTTGCATTCCAAAAAGATAATAATTGACGACTTACCACTGAAACGACTGACTCGATTACCAAGTCAGTCATATCAGTCATAAATGTTCAAAAATTGCCTTCTCTTGTAATGCAACTGGACATTCAAAAGGTCAATCTTGACAAATAAAGGATTACGAGATTTCTAAATGAATGGAGTTAAAAACACAATACCCTATTCATAGATTGAGCAACCAGAGATATATTACTAAGCTTGCACTAATTACCTTGAAAGAATCTTGACAAAAAATATAGCAAGTACTTGTTGAACAGATTGTGCGGTCAAAAGTGCTCGAGTGACCACTTGTATTTGGGGCCACAAGAGTACGCTTCTTTAAAACAGATGATTGTATGAATAGGACAGTGACTCCGCCCGTGGTTGAGGCCACTCCGGTACCGGGCACCGGTCCCGTGATGGTTGGTTTGCCGCCAACCGACACGGTGACGGGTGTGGCTGGCCAGGCGTGGTATACACCTATCTCGCCTGGTCCAGCGGTCAGGCATGGGGTGCCGTTGGCGCCCGTGCTTGGTCACGGTTCCTCAACCTACTCCATGGACTGGTGTTTTCCATGGGGTGGCGACGGAACCGTACGGTACTGGAGTTCCTGGCGTATCAGCAATGGCTCCGGGAGGCCGTTGCTGGTAGGGCCGTGAGCACGTCAACGGGTGACGTGTTCAGGGGAGTGTCTTCTTCGGAGACAGACTGGTCGGAGGCTCTGGCTTGGCTAGCCAGGGTGGACCCGTCTGTGGTTTCGACCACGGCCGAAGAGGATGCACCCCGTCCATCGGTGGCATCGATTAGGACGGGGACCTTGCCCGCAGCTCGGATCCAGTCTATTGGACTGGATCCAAGGTTTATGGAGTTGTTGGATGCTATTTATAGCAAACAGCTACTTACCAAGGGCCAGCTTCCTGCGGTCTCCAGGGAGGTGCGGGCGAGGTGTCGTATCTCATGGGGGGAATACGACAGATATAGTGTTGTTCCAGCGGTCACTGAGGATGATCGCTGGGTGCTGGTGTCCAGAGTGCTGAAGCAGGTGGCCCCGCCCCGGCGCTGGTGTACAAGTCCCAGGTGCACCATGACGAAGTCCTGTCCCTATGCGATGAGGGGGTGAGGGCAGCAATGAGTGCTGTCAGTCACTCTTATCGCCTTCTTCAGTCGGTGTGGGCTGAAGCGGGGGCAGGCCAACCTGTGCCACCTGTGGCGCTATCGTGTCAATGACGGCCTGGTGCTGTCTATGGACACATTGGCAAGGGTGAAAGCGCGAGTGACGAGGTCTAGGAGGCAGATGGTCCTTGACCATTTGCGTCCGGCTACTGCTATTAGGGAGCGTCTTCTTGCGATGCCCCTTACTGGCCCTAGCATCTTTGGTGGCCAAATGCGGGCCATCTTAGAAGACACTGCCAGCATCGCGCAGAATCGGTTAGCGGTGAATCTTCAGCTGGAACTATTGCGCCAGGCGCATGCACTAGGGTCTGTAGCCAACCCACTAACCTGGCAACCTTCTAAGAAGCAGAAAAAGCATAAAAGCAAGGTGAAAGCCAAGCCTTGTGCTGGTTCTGCTTCTACTGGGTCTTCTCACCCGCCTCCGGCGAAGAAGGCCAAGAAGGTTGTGGAGGCTCCTACCCACCCCCAATGTTGCTCCTGATCGCCCGAGAGGCGGGAAGGGCAAGGGGACGGGTAAGTCCTCGAAGGGCGGAAAGAAGGGAGCGGATCGTACCTGAGGGTATGATGGCTCCCTTCCTATCTGCCTGGACTGCACTGAACAGCGGTGCCAGTTAGACTGGTCAAGCCAAGACCAAAATGGTTCTCTCTCTCTCTCTCTCTCTCTCTCTCTCTCTCTCTCTCTCGTCAAGAGAAGGGGTGGGGGAGCGGATCGCGAGCCAGACACACGCATTAGGCATCAATGCGTCTATAGTGGGTGGAAGGCTCATGCGTTTCGTCGAGGCTTGGCGAGGTGTGACGTCAGACAGTCTGGTCCTAGGATGTTATCCTAGGGGTACATGCCAGCGTGGTGGGATTTTCCACCACAAAATCTGTCTTTGGCACCTGTCTGGACACCCGTTCCAAGGAAACCAGACAAGTTAGAAGCCATTCAAAACGAAGTGTCAAGTTTGGTTCTGAAGGGAGCAATAAAATCAGCAAACCAGAACACTCCAGGCTTCTATTCAAACATGTTTCTTATCCCCAAGAGCACAGGGGGTGGGGGGGGGAGTGGGTGGAGAACCGTACTCAATCTCAGGCCATTAAATTGGTTTATTCATACGCCTCGGTTTCAGATGGAAACTCCGAGGTCTGTAATGGCAGGATTGAGGAAGGGAATGTAGTGTGGATCGATCGATCTGAAAGATGCATATTTCCACATTCCAATGAACAGGAGTTGTCACAGGTTTCTGAGATTTCAGAAGAGAGAACGTGGTGCTTCACACCTACATAGACGATTGGCTTATCAAGGCAGACACGCCAGCCAAGTTAGAGGTGGATACTTCTCTGACTCTGAGGTTACTTTCAGATCTAGGCTGGATAGTCAACCAGGAGAAATCCGAGTTGATACCCACTCAACAGTTCGTTTATTTAGGGATGCGATTCGATCTCGAGGAGGGCAGGGTTTACCCGTCAGAGCCCAGAGTGGTATCTCTGTTAGCCATCTTCAGGAGTTTTCGATTGGGAAACCACATTCAGGCGAAGCGGTTTCTTCAGATGCTGGGCATGGTGGTCTCACTGGAGCAGGTAATCCCGTACGCTGCTCTGATGCGAAGACCAGTTGTATCTGATGTCTCTGTGGAAACAGAGAACAGAGCCATTAATGTTGCATCTTGTATGGTGAAAAAAGCGTTAGAATCTCCTAGTAGGAGTTTCGCTGCACCTACCCCACCCCAGCTGCCCGTGTACACGGATGCATCGCTGGACGGATGGGGACCTGCCTGGGAGAACACAAGGTCTCGGGCACATGGGCTCTCCAGGAGAGCCAGCTGCATATCAAGGTGTTGGAAATGTTGGCAGTGGAACTGGCGTTGGAAAAGTTTCTTCCAAAAGTTAGGGGCAAAGCGATATTGATACGGTCAGACAACTCGACAGTAGTATCATACATAAATCGCCAAGGCGGGACCAAGTCACCCACACTATGTATGAAAGTGTCGCACTTGATTCAATGGTGCAGGAATTACTCGGTTATTTTGAAAGCAGCTCACATTCCTGGGCAATTGAACATTCTGCCGGATGCTTTGTCTTGGAGACAGATAATTCTGCCAACAGAATGGTCTCTCACCCGCCAGTTCTTCACAGGATCTTCGAGCATTGGGGCAAACACAACGTGGACTTATGTTTCGCCGATTCCAGATCCAAATGCCATCGATACAGATGCTCTGGCGATAAGTTGGAGAGGGATGCACGCTTATGCGTACCCACCCACCATTCTTATGCCGAGGATATTGGTGAAGATCAGGGAGGAACCGTGCGTGGTCATGCTAATAGCGCCATTTTGGCCTAGCAGGGCGTGGTCCACGGATCTTCTAGATCTGCTGGTGGACAATCCAGTGCAGTTACCCGAGATTCCGAACATAATCTCCCAGGCCAGGGGATGCTTCCTACACGAGCGTCCCGAAATGTTCAAATTGACTGCGTGGATGTTATCAAACAACGTTCCACGTCGGAAGGTTTTTCTCGACAAGCTGCGAAATTAATCGCAGCTGCGAGAAGGAAGTCAACCTTCAAGTCATATAACAACAAGGTTAACAGATTTGCAGACTGGTGTGAAGGAAAGGGTATTGATACCTTTCAATCCACTATTCAGCAAATAGCAGACTTTCTCTGTGAGCTGTTCTTTTCAGGACTAGCTCCTGTCACAATTGCTGGATACAAGTCAGCTTTGGCATCAGTTATCCCTTGTCTAGCCAACATGGATAGTCCAGAGGTGGCCCAGTTAAATGTGATGGTGAAGGGAATGAGCAATATCCGACCGAGACGACCGGTAGTCATTCCAGCCTGGTGTCTATCTTTAGTGCTTAATGTACTGGCCAAGCACCCTTTCGAACCGTTGCGTTCAGCTAGTCTAAAGCATTTGACTCTAAAGGGGGGTCTTTCTATTGGCAGCTTCCTCAGCTAGAAGGCGCGGTGAGATCCATGCACTTTCAACAGAGAGGGACCGATTTATTGTCTCTACTGCTAAGAGCAGAGTTTATATCAAAGAATCATTCTTTGAATTATCCCAGCAAACCGATCATTATACCGAAACTAACTAGGTTTGATCATGATGCCAGTGTCTGGTGCCCAGTCCGTGCTTTGACTAAGTACAAAAGACGGACAGACTCGTTACGGTCGAATGATAGACATCTGTGGATCTGCCATAAAAAGCCATATGGCGCCGCATTCATGGATTCTATCTCTCGTTAGGTCGTCGAATGCATTCAGACTACCCATGAGATTGCGACTGGGCACCAGGTGCAATGCGCAAGGGAACACGATGTTAGAGAAATAGCCGCCTCGACCGCCCTTTACAATGGTGTTCTGTTAGAGGACATCATGGCTGATGCACAATTGCACTGTGAGTCCTCTTTCACGGATTAATATATGAGGGATGTGTCAGACTCCGCCAATCCACTCGCTTTAGCTGTTTTGAAACGATAGTTAAACGACCACACTGCTCTTCTCCCTTTTTGGCATTTGTGAGAAAGAATTGAGAAGCAGACATGGTCAAGCGAGAGGATATCAACCAGATTGTGTCACTGATGGCCGGACAAGTGAATGGTTGGAGGATCCACGTCTGGAATCCAAATATCATGAGGTAATTCAAGATTGAGAGTTCTTTGTATTATGTCTATATATCATGTTCATTCATCTTATATACACCTGTGCAAAAGTTAAGCACCACCCTATTTTTACGCACATGCGAGGGTATATTCATGTGCTATGAAGAAAGCAATAGCATAAACATTTATGTACCCATCCATCTTAGTGCAAGAGGTAATAATGCAACTAGAGGAATGCTGATTATGATGGTGGGGAAACACTGTATGTTTTTGTTTGAACTTGAAAACGAGGCCTGAATATGGTTACGTTGACACAACTGACAACTATTGCCCTACATTTGACACACGTGGCTAGATTGTCATTAATGGTGTCTGAAAACGAAGTTTAACATCTGTGCACGAGTTTGAGACTGTCATTATTAATACCGGGTATATCCACCTTGTGCCTGGATGACGGCCTGGACACGACGCCTCATGCTGGTCACCAACCGACTGATACGCCATTGTGGTATTCGTTGCCATTCAAGATGGAGTGCGTCTGTTAATTCCTGTAGGTTCTGCACAGGAGGATCCCTCCTTCTCACCATGTTTCCCAGAATGTCCCAGATATGCTCAATAGGGTTCATGTCAGGGCTCCTTGCTGGCCATGGTAGGGTTTCGATGGCATTCTGGCGGAGGTATTCATGCACAGCTCTAGCACGATGTGGTCGGGCGTTGTCATCCATGAATATAGGGTGGGTTCCAGGTGCATGATTTACAAAATGAGGGACCACAACTCTATCCAGTATGGAATCTTGATATCTTTGTCCATTTAGTGTTCCAGGTGCAGTCAACAGATCCAGCTTACAATCAAATGAGATGCACCCCCATATCATAACGGAACCTCCACCAAATGGAACTTCTTCCATGATGTTACGTTGGTCGTACGCCGTGCGTCTGGACCTCCATACACGAGTTCGACCATCTGTGGCATGAAGCAGGAACCGACTTTCATCGGACCAGTGTACCCGTCTCCAGGATCTCATGTTCCAGTGTCTTCTTTCGTTGCACCACCTCAGACGCTCCTCTTTGTGGTGTGCAGTGAGGAGAGGACGTCTGACAGGTCTCCTAGCTTTCATGCCAGCAGCATACAGTCTCCTTTTGACGGTAGACATTGACACTCTATTGCGCGTTTCCCATTGCTGGCTGAGCACTCTGCTGTTGGTGAATGGAGATCTCCTAACAAGGCGTACTAGGGCTCGATCATCACGGGCAGTAGTCTTCTTCGGTCTTCCAGATCTAGGCCTGTCGTTCACCTCGTTAGTTTGCCCATGTTTTGCAATCAAACGACTGATGACAGTATGGTTAATGTTCAGCTGTCTGCCAATCTCTCTGCATGACATACCAGTGGTATGCATGCCTATGATTTGCCATTTCACACGATCACTTAACCTTCGTCTTGCCATAGCGGTTCACAATCAAGAGCTAATTCTCTCCGTACAAATAAACCACGGTCATGAACACAAAATTCCTAATCTTGTCGCCTAAATCTGTATGTAATGTTCTACACCTCAAACTGGACTTTTACATAACTGAACACGTGTGCTGTTTCCCGCCACGCACGGACATCAAGCGGCGTGAAGTCATGCATGCATGTGCATTTCGTACTTGGAATTATGTCAGCTAACGCGGGGACAAAGAGTATGGCAGCCTAGTTGTACCATCATGTTTCTACGTTCTATTGTTTTTGCTGGTGCTTAACTTTTGCACAGGTGTATATATTCATGCTCATTCCCAGGCTGATATATGCAAAGAGCAGTTAACCCGCTTGGCATATTTGTGTTTCAGACGAGATGCATGTTCGTGAGTTCTCTCCCTTTTCTTAGGAGAAAGAAAAGGGAGTTGGGAGGGGGGGGGGGGGAGGCAGTGATACGAATGTGATTCGGTCCCTTTAACTTGATGGTCCTTTTAGGTCTCCATTTGTCAAGTTTAAGTCTAAGCTCTTTCTCCAAGGGACAAAAGTAGCAATTGATGGCTTGCACCTTCCCACCAGGTTACTGTTTAAATCTGGTGTATATCAGAAGTAATAGAATGGTGAGTATTGATCGAAGGAGAATGAAGGAAATTTCGCTTTCTCCGAGATCTAACAATACTCACAATTCTATTAGGGACCCAGGCTCCCAGCCCCACGGAGGTAAGCCATGGGTATCTCTTGTTTGGTGGCTATGCAAACAATATGAGCTTCATGGCAAACGGATACTCGGCAGTTGGGAGCCGAGTACCCGGTTCCAGGAGCCGGTAAAGCTTACTAGTCCTAGGGACCAGCTATCCAGGATAGCTTGTATCAGAAGTAATAGAATGGTGAGTATTGTTAGATCTCGGAGAAAGGGAAATTGAAATTTTCTGCATTCAAATGCAAATGCATTTGCACTTGTACCCAAGCCTAATATATATATATATATATATATATATATATATATATATATATATATATATATATATATATATATATATATATATATATATATATATATATATATATATATATATATATATATATATATATATATATATATATATATATATATATATATATATATATATATATATTTATAATATATCATTCAGGATCTCGTAACCAAGACACATGCATATGGTGTTTGCGATGCAAATAATGTTGTTACTATTTTATATTTAGATTTTTCATAGTATAAAATCCCGTTATGAAATCTATCTATATAACGGATTGATGTACGTATTGCAAATGCATCACGGTTTCATAACGGAATTTTATACTATGAAAAATCAAAATATAAAATAGTAAAAACATTATTTGCAACGCGACTAAATTTCCAAGTAAAACCATGTGCATGTGTCTTGGTTACCAGATCCTGAATGTTGTTTTGTAGATGCATTTACAATAGATTAGTCTAATTGTGTCTTTTATGCCTTTCCTCTGTTTAGTATTTTACGTCGAGTATTAAGGAAGATCGACATGGAAAGAGCTACAGATATTGTAATAGTACCAAATTGGCAAACACAACCTTGGTAAACACTGCTGATGAAGATGTTATTAGTTCAACCGCTTCACCTGTAGTGGGAGAACAATCTAATTTATCTCCCTCAAAAGGAGTTCATCCTCTGGGTCAAAAACCTCAATTGATGGCATGTTATGTTTGCGGAACCTGCTAGTAATTAAGGGATTTTCAGACAAAACTGTATCAATTATTTTTCTCGTCATGGAGAGATTCCACCAAAAAACAATATTTAACTTGTATTCGTAGATAGATTACATTTTGTAAGAAACAAAATATAGACATATTTACTAAAGATTTGACCCGTTTTCTCGGCTATTTTACCTCTATTTGAAACTGGCTTAGCTTACAGTGCAGTTTACACTGCAAGGAGTGTCCTGACATCGTTTCTTGACATTTTGTATTCAGCACACTTATGTTCACATCCATTAGTGACTAGATTTATGAAAGGTATAGCAATTCAGAGGCCATCACGACCAAGATATAGTTTCATATGGAATGTTACGGATGTATTCGAAATGTTAGAAATCAGGAGCCAGCAGAACCATTATCACGATTTAACATTACATACAGTAATGCTTCCTTAAAGTCCGCGCAAAGAGGTCAGTCAATTCATCTATTAAATATAGAATCTGTGACAGTGACGCAGGATAAATAGGTATTTTTCTAATCTGGTAACTTTAAACAGTCCGGAATAGGAAAGGATGTATTAAAATTGAATTGACAGTTTATAAAGAGGATAACAAACTCTGTATTTATAACCATTTATCAGTATATCTATATATAGAACTAGTACATTGCGGCAACATAGGCCTACTAAATTGTTTGTCAGTCTGTGAAACCGCATAAAGCAGTCAGCAGAGACACAAGATGGATTAAAGTTACAATGAGATGTGCAGGAATTGGTGTTAATATATTTAAAGCACATAGTACTCGATCTGCAGCAGTTTCTACCGCTCATAGGAAAGGTGACCCAATATTATAATAAGTTGTTAGACTCGCCAAACGAAAATCAAATTCGTTAAATCTTTGTTGGGAAATTAATAACAGATTTGTGAAATAATAGACTCCAATAGTATGTGGATGTGTTGAATACTTCTCTATACAGTGAGATTATATAGTGGTAGTTCGACTATCAGAGTAGATTGTTGAGACCATCTGCAATTTTTAAATCTCGTGGAATTCCTTGCTGACAGGGAGGCATTTGAGTAGAATTCAACGGTTGAACAAATGTTCTTACCTGACGAGTTGACGGCAATTCTACTCAGCTACCATCGGAAGCAGGAATTACATCCCAACCGGTAAGGGTAAATTAATCCCTCCCAACAAGTGTTGTTTGTCGATGCACTCCACTGGCTTCCAAAATTAATTCATTTGGAGACCACACACCATCTCATGGAATTCCTTGCTGACAGGGTGGAAGCTGAGTATAATTCCAACCAAACATCAGATAAGAACATTTGTTTAGCCGTCGAATTAATCATGAGTGTGTGAGACGAGATGAAGTGACGAAGAGGTCACGTAATCGAATACAGGTGATCAACAACTTCGATCATGAGACATGGCAACTCACCTTTCCAGAGTATCCACCTATCATCTGACCTCATATGACATCATAATCAGCTCAGCGTGTGTATGATGACGTCACAATCATTCCGTCGCAAAGGGTTACATATAGACCGTCACCAGATGTCAAATAGTCTGACACGTTGTATGAATTGTATGTCTTTGTAATTCTTTGCTATTTAATAAGCATGCTGTTGAATATTTTGAAACTAATTTGACTGGGCGCTGTTTTTTGGAAACTGATAGTCAGGGTGTTTAGAGATCGATCGATTCCAACACGAGCGAGGCGTGCGTGGAGCTTAGCTAGAGATAGGCGGGGCATAGCTAAAACTGGAAAGTCCACTAAGGCTGTCACCAGAACATGTGTGTAGTGCAGAGCAATATGCGTACCCAATGGAGGAATCCAGTTGTATCTATGCCCCGCCCATCCTTAGCTAAGCTCCGCCCACATTTCACCTGTCCCTTAAGATTGAGACAGCATCTTGTACATATATGACTATGTTTAAGAGATCATATTTTCTTATAACATCTTTGATAACATTTAACGTCTGTATGCAAACATAATTTTAATAGCCATCTATACCATAAGCCCCCCCCCCCCCCCGCCTATAGTTGAAATACAATCAAATTCCGTCTCCCACATATAAATGTTGCGACCATACAGTAAGAAATAAGCAAAAAATGCAGATTTGAAAACGCGCAAAACAGGATTTTGATTTCAACTTTTTTCAATTCCGGCAATCGATAAGCCAACAGTATCTAAGTCACTCCAGTTACGGTTAGCATTATTCTGCATATGAATCAATAGTAAACACGGCAGATATCGAAAGCGGCGTCGCCGAAATTACCTTTAGTACACGCGATATTTGCAATCGGTTCTAGTACAGTTTTTCCTGCTGAATACCCTCGTAATTGCTTATATTTTTTATTAAACAGAGGAAATCCCTCTAAATTGCTTATCAGAGAGGTGTTGAAAAATCGCACAAATTGTACTAATTTTCATTGAAATTGTGGTGAAAGGGAGATAAATTCCGTCTTATAAGAACCGTCTGAGCAAATAAATTAGCGTGATTAACATGAGCACACACGCTCATACATATCCTCAGTGGTAAAGGGTGGATGTAGTGGTTGTGGGCTGACAATCACTAACTAATGTTTTGCCGGTCAAAGGTAGCCATTGCTTCCATCGTTCAGATAGAACCGGATGTGTCAGGGCTATTATTGCCCCGTTTTAGTTCACGCGCACGAAAATCGCATGCGAGAATGAGGTTTGATACGTGTAGGAATGTAAACTCTCCCCGACACTAACTTTTATACACTGATGATTGTAAAGAATTTGTTGCATTGATGTTCAATGGAAATGATTCAGGATAGAATCACTTTCACTTCACGAACTGCCTGTTGATGGATTGTCGCAATAGATCAGAATCCGAGAAATCATTTCTGAATCGTTCTTTAATAAACGTGAACAGTATTTAAAGTGTTTATGAATGTAGTTCAATAACATGTGACTTCTACTCAATTATAGTCACTTCATTTGATCCTTGTGCTATTAAACTTCACATTACTCACTTTGATTCTTATGTACAGACATTACGTGTAATCGTAAAACAATGGATTAAATCAGCGCCTTGAAACAATTCAATTGTCCCGCATTTGCTGATGTATACACAAGCATATATATGCGCAGGTTCATTTTCTGATGCATGCAGAATTTTTGATTACCAGTTTGAAGGAATCAGTGAATGAACGAACGGACGGGTGGACGGGACAGTCAGATAAATAAGGAACACATAAATTCATGAATGATTACACGCAGAAATACGAACAGAGGTGTCTGAACAACCGAATGGATCGCTGAAATGTTCAGAAAGATTGAACTATGAATGGATGGATGTATTGCCTATTGGCCCATGTTTGAAATCGGCACATGGGAAGTGTGCCATTTACAAATGGGTGCGCCAATAACCAATTGTCGAATGTACCTGCGCTGTTTACAAAATTGGCGCACCGATAACCAATTTGCATATGGGCCGCGCCGTTTACAAACGAGCGCGCTAATAACCAAATGGCATATGAGCTGTGCATCGTTTACAAACGGACACGCCGATAAGAAATTGGTATATGAGTCAGCGCTGTTTACAAACAGGCCAAATTGGTTATTGGGTCGTTACATGTATATGACCATCTAAACTGCATAAATGCACAAATCCGGTCAGTTTGGTGTAAATATCATTAATATCATTATCTTTGTGTTACATGTAAACTCAGCTAAACTTTAGATTTATGCTGCGAAAAGTGACCTTAGTTTGACGGCTATCTTATAGGTACCGATTGTCTCTCTTATTTTAGCCAATAACTGAAGAATCTGGCGAGTAGCTGGCTGTCTTTAAGGGGTTTCCCAAGCTTGGGTGGAGGGGACGATGTAAGCATGCGCCGTGTCTCTTGATTTTCAATTTCTTGATCGGGTCTCAAAGTGAAATAGAATTTTATGCTCTAATGTCTGGTCGATAAACAGATTGGTAAATGCTAGGCTTGTGTCTTTGACACAGAAGCTACCACTTCTGATTGCTGTATACAGTTTTGCTACAATGAGATATTAGAGTACTGAAAACTTTAGAAAATAGATTAGCAGCTGTCGCAAACTTGTAGGGTCAATGACGCGGTAAAAGGTAAAAGTGCCAGACATTGTTTCTTTTTAAATTAAGACTTAAAAGTGCTGGTTCAGGCAAAACATAGAAAAGAAACAGGTTTATAAATTCCATGTCACATAGTGTACAGTCCTATGTATAGATTACGGTATTCTGCAGCTGTAGTAGTAGAAACATCATGCAGCTGCAATCAGTCCTTCTTCGCTTTTGTCCACTGTGGCTAGTCCTTTTATCAAGGGCATCTTTGATCTACGAATCCATAGCTTCCAGAATGACTGGAAAGCTATGTTCCCCATAACGCAGTGTGCAGCAAAGTCAGCAATACTGCAAGGCAGCGAGCCCAGGATTTTACTTTTCCTCCATGGTTCGCCGCCACGAAGTGGATCATCATTTTCTTTAGTTTCATGCTTTGTAAATAGGTATATGAACTCTGTTTTGGATTCGTTCATAAAGAGATTCTCACTTTTTAGTTTGCTTGCAGCTATTGGGAGAAGTTCGTCAAGGGGTTTCTTTTCCTCGTCTATGAAGTTTACATCGTCGACATATTCCATCTCTAGCGGCATGCCCAGTATTGACACTGGGGGGGGGGGGGGGGTTGGTCTTGTGTAACTTTCCCGCACAGATTGCAATGCGGCAGCAAGGTAGCGGGTGAAAAGCACCGGAGATAGACCATCTCCCTGTGGGGAGCCGATTGATGTCTCAGGCTCTATAGATTTCCCTGACCTGTAAATATATAATATAAAATAATATTAAAATATTTACTTATTGAATGTCCATTTGCAGGCTAAGGGAAGACTCTTTTTGCAGATTTATCACTGAACTGAGTGACTTTTTTATCGAGCCCCTCATTCCAGTGGCAAAATGTCAAAACTAATCTCTTGGCCTGGAAATTGACATTCAACATCACTGCAGTAGCCGCGTTTAGCCATGATAGGTTTACTAAAACCCAGCTGTTAATAATCGACCATTCCAGTTTCAGCTATGCCACGCCCATCTCTAGCTAAGCCCCGTGTTGGCATCGATCGATCCCTGAACTCCCTTACTATCAATTTCCAGAAAACTATACAGGTAAGCTGTTGAATACTTTGAAACTAATTTGACTGGGTGCTTCTGCTGCCTATGGTTCAAACTATTCAACAACTTGTTTATTAAATAGTAAAGACACACAATTTGTACAACGTGTCGGACTATTAAGCGTTCAATGTCATTCATGCTGCAATTGATTATGACATCATCCTACACGTCAAGTAGTAAATTATGACGTCATATGATAGATGGATAAAATGGAAAGGTCCATTCAAAACTTAGCGTTGTCTTATACTTATATTGTCTTTATGTTTGCAGGATCTTATTCGCCGTATAAAAAGAAAAATTAGTAGGACTTGAAAATCACACCTGGTTTCCGTCATGGCTGTCAACGTACCCGGTTTGATCGCTGTTATTGTGTTCTACATCGTTATTTTGCTTGTGGGTCTGTGGGCTGCGCGCAAGTCTAAGAGAGGTAGTAGCAAGGGGCAGAGTGAAGAGGTGATGGTGGCTGGCAGGAATATAGGTGCGGTCATCGGTATGTTCACTGTAACAGGTAAGCTGTGGAGTATAATTCCAGATAACGTAGCTTACTGGGCCAATACGTTCATTATCGGCACATTATCGGACCTACATCGGCCCAATAAGCTGCGTTATCAGGGATATGCCTTAATTCTTGCAGTCAGTCTTGAATACCTTCATCAAATATCGATGTTTTCGAGCTTTTGTGATTCCATGGGAATCGAATGTTAATTGTTGGCACATATCTTAATTGTGTTTGGTATGGTATGTAGGCCTATATTAATAGACCTTTCCACTCTATGCATCCACCATTTGACGTCATAATTAACTACGTAACGTGTAGCGTGACATCATAATCAGTGACGCCATTATGGCGTCATGAATGACTTAGATAAGTACGTCACGAACGCATAGTTGAAGACGGACTATGTGTTGTTGTACGAATTGTATGTCTTTACTATTTAATAAAGAGTTTGTTGAATATTTTGAAACTAATTTGACAGGATGCCGTTGCTGCCATAGGCAGTAACAGCGTCCAGCCAAATTGGATTCAAAATATTTAACAGTTTATATGTATAATTTACTGGAAACTGATAGTCATGGCATCAGGGATCGATCTATCCCAACACGAGCGAAGTGTGGGTGGAGTTTGTCTAGAGATGGGCGGGACATAGCTAAATCACGGAAAGGTCCATTGCGTTTGGCATGGTATGTAACTATGTATATTAGAAATAAATATAGTACCATTTCTTCTGATCCTCAGTGATATTTTGAGGTCATGCAATGATATTATCACAAATCCGCACAGGAAACCTATCAAAATATAATCTTGGAGCATATCAAAAGATGGACTGTACTGAGCACATTACACATACATTAATTACATTATTTGTGTGAATGTTGGATACAAAATCAGAAAGCTTAGTTTGGGGTTTTTTCAATGGAGGAATCCAGTTTATCGATCAATCATATGACGTCATAATCAACTACGTCACATGAAGAGTGACGTCACAAACCATTACGTCATGAATGACGCGATTTAGTCGGTCACAAACGTTTACTAGTCCGTCAAGTGGAACGAATTGTATGTCTTTACTATTTTATAAACATTCTTTTGAATTTTTTTAAACTGATTGGACTGGGCGCTGCTGTTGCCAAAGGCAGCAACAGCACCAAGTCAAATTAGTTTCAAAATATTCAATAGCTTACCTGTATAGTTTTTTTGGAATTTGAGATTCAGAGGGTGCAGGGATCGATTAATCCCAACACTAGCAAAGCGTGGGTAGAGCTTAGCAAGAAATGGGCGAAGCATGGCTAAAACCGGATTCCTCTATTACCGGTATATATTTGGTCAGTATACGGTTTTCCATGATAACCCAATTATATGATGATGTAGCATATGCATCTATACCTGAAAAGTCATCTTAGATTCATTTGCAACATTCTCTCATCCTTCATTGTCCGCCTGGCACCTATATGTTCCAATACACGCCCGTCTTATCTTTCTGCATGAGTATGGTGTGGGCCATTTGTTGGTACTATAGCAACATTTGACAAGTTCTGCGATCGATGCTAGTGCCTGTGTCAAATAGGATGTGGGTGGAATGTAATGTCAGTTCTCTAGAGTTCCCTCATAATATGGTCGTGAAGACATGACTGGGTTTGCTACGGTATCACTGTACCATACCATTGCGTGGTAATATATAAGGGCAGATATCTCAGTGTTCATATGGCAACTGTATTTGTACCTAAATAGTATAGTTGACAGAGATATGCTTCAAATCCATCAAATATATCTTCTGTTGGGTCGTGGACATTGCCAAGATCTTAGATGCCCTCGGGGATGTTCTGGTTTACCTTCAACAGAACATTCCCGCATGTTAACTTCCCCTCCTTGTTAACTTCCCAGCTATGTCAGGACCTTTGAATACGTGGAATTCCTGTAGGCTTTCTGTCTGTCCTGTCTGTTCTATCCTGTCCAATAGAATCATTATTAATATGTATAAGAGAGACAACGCGCTATTTAGTTACGGTACCTAGTAGCATACACGTGTTCTCCCCGAGTTGTCGTTCTCTTCCCATAGCCATAGCAAGCACAGTAGTGTCTGGTGAATTGATCTGGACTGTATTTCCTAGTCTATATGCATACAGTGCATGGAAGATATCTGCACCTTTGTTGCTACTGGAAGGCTGACATATATCCACATTAAATGACTAGATTCCATTTTCTATGGACACAACAAAAAGTCTATGATATGATTTAAAAGCTGGCCAGAACCGGACTAAGGCAAGCATCAATGGAGGCACAGCCTCAGGGCCCCCGCAAGACTAGGAACCCCAAAATCAGAACCAATTATCGCATTTTACCCATTTGAACATTTTAATCTCAGTATCCCACTTTTACAGTCACGATATACGTTTGCCTTAGGCAGCTCCAGCTTTCAGTCGAATTATTGTCAAAATATTCAACAGCATTTTTTCGACACATACGTAACGAATTTAATCATTTATTATGTTTGGTTGTTTGGTAGTAGTAGTAGTAGTAGTAGTAGTAGTAGTAGTAGTAGTAGTAGTAGTAGTAGTAGCAGTAGCAGTAGTAGTAGCAGTAGTAGTAGTGGTAGCAGCAGCAGCAACAGCAGCAGTTAATACTGGCAAAGCATTGGCTCAGAATATTCAATAATTGAACAAATTCAAAAATTTTAATTATTTTGGTCTATCTTCCTGCCTGAGATTTGTCATTTTGTTTGGGGAAAGCCATATGGCATTAATGTTAACCCTTTAATGCTAAATTTGTTCAATAAAATCAAAATATGCGTTTATTATTATTATTAGTAGTAGTAGTAGTAGTAGTAGTAGTAGTGGTGGTAGTAGTAGTAGTAGTAGTAGTAGTAGTAGTAGTAGTAGTAGTAGTAGTAGTAGTAGTAGTAGTAGTAGTAGTCGTCGTCGTCGTCGTCGTCGTCGTCGTCGTCGTCGTCGTCGTCGTCGTTCGTCGTCGCCGTCGTCGTCGTCGTCGTCGTCGTCGTGGTAGTAGTAGTAGTAGTAGTAGTAGTAGTAGTAGTAGTAGTAGTAGTAGTAGTAGTAGTAGTAGTAGTAGTAGTAGTAGTAGTAGTAGTAGTAGTAGTAGTAGTAGTAGTAGTAGTAGTAGTAGTAGTAGTAGCAGTAGCAGCGGCAGCCATTCCCTCCGTGACCCACCCTATGACCCGATAAGTAACCCCCACAATTTTAGCTATGTCCGCCCATCTCTAGCTAAGCTCCACATACACCTCGCTCGTGTTGCGATCGATCATTCCCATGAACCCCAAGAAAATTATACAGGTAAGCTGTTGAATATTTTTAAACTAATTTGACTGGCTATGGTAGCAACAGCACCCAGTCAAATTAGTTTCAAAATATTCAACAGCGTGTTTATTAAATAGTAAAAACATACAATTCATATAACCTGACTGACTATTAAGCGTTTAAAACGGACCAAATCTTGCCATTCGTGACGTAATGAGTATGGCGTCATCCTACACGTCACGTAGTTGATTATGCCGTCATTTGATGGATGGATGGATAAACTGGAACGGTCAATAGACATAACATCGATGATAAGTGCTTTTGGAACATCATCTACTCCATCTCCCTATCTGGTTCGTACTGACAGTGCCTCCTATATGTTCTGGCTGTACCGATACATCAGACCGAGTGAAAAAGCTTGCTGTTATCCATACAAGCAAGTGTAGAACAGTCAATACATTCCCATCATTTTTCGGAGATTCACTTCAGACCGAGACATAGAAACATGCGTAATCTGTAATCAAACAATGAGCGATTCAGTTTCAGTACAATTACTGATGGTGGTGATTTCATTTTCAAGGCTTTGCGTGTAGTCTTCCATGTATGTGCTGCGTGTGTTTGTGCGTGCGTGCGTCCATCCTTCCATCCGTTGGTCGGTTATTCGGTCAGTCGGCCGGCAAGTCAGTTAGTCGGTCGTTAATTCCATCGTTTGTTTGGTCAGTCGTTCGGTCGGTTGGTCAGTCGCTCGCTCGCTCACTCTGTCGATCGGTCGGTCAGTTGATCAGTCAACCGGTTAGTCAGTCAGTCGGTCGGTTGGTCGGTCGATCGATCAGTTGGACAAATATATGTGGCTAAAAATGTTTAAAAGATGTCTGCCTGCCTAAGTCACAACTATAGCATCTCGCATTTCTTATCCTGAAGTTTCACTCCCAAATATTGTTTATATCGTTTCTTACAGCGACATGGGTTGGTGGTGGATTCATAAATGGCACAACAGAGATGATTGCTACAAGTGGGCTAGTGTGGTGTCAAGGGCCGATTGGATATACCATTGCGCTTGTAGTTAGTAAGTAAATTATATAACTTACTGAGTCAAAGCTGTCATTACAGCCGGGTTTTTTCAATGGATGGATCCGAGCTGTACCTCACATCATCATCATCATCATCATCATCATCATCATCATCATCATCATCATATCACCCATCATCATCATTATCATCATCATATCACCCATCATCATCATTATTATTATCATCATCATCATCATCATCATCATCATCATCATCATTATCTTCAATATCATTTAAGATGCATAGGCCATCGGCTTCTTATTGTCTCAGTGCTTTTTTAAATCATCTTCATCATCATCATCAACATGTTCACTTGCGGAGGGCATAATTGACCTTGTTGCTGTTGTTATCGATTTCTGTTTAAAAATACCAGAGTTTCGTTCTCTCCGCTAATGTTGTTATATGCTATCCACCTAAGTCTGGCTGCAAAGAAACACTGATAGATCTAAACGCAATTATGCTAAGTTCGATTTAGCCATATCTGAACGACTCTGAATCCGCACGGAATCTACGCTAATGTCTATTCATACTACCACAAAAATGTGGCAGTGGAAAATTATTGTTCTGAAGGAATATTTATTAATTCCCAAAGGTAGACAGTCCATACAAAACCTTTTTATAAATATTTCTCTGAACATGATTTTCACAGTGGCCACTTTTTTATAACGTGTTTTCTTAACGAGTATCCATGCCATTGGTTGAGCCACGTGGGGTGTATCTCTTGTACCTCTTCTGTTTCCCTTAATAATCTGCATTGCAAAAGTAGAACGTTAATAACTGGCATTGTTTCAAGCTGCGACATGTGGCGATCATGTACCCTTATATTCTGACTCGAAATCTGTCAATCATTGCTGTGTATAGTGCCATAACCAAAGCCCGCGTAACCGAATAATTCTAGCAATTATGGCATGTTGCTTGCCATCTCTTAATAAAGGCAAGGTGATTTGTATTAAGGGTGTCATGCTGTACCTCATTGGCCGTATGCTTTTAACAGACGGTCATCCCAAAGAAATATAATCACGCGTAGACCGTTTTGTACACGTTAGCATTGTCGCCCAGTGGTTGAGATGATATTGGCATGGTAATACCCATTCTTGCAACACCATCGGACCGTACTAATTACGTTGTAATTTATTGTACGTTACCCCTGGTTGTTTTCTCCCTGAAAGGTCCGAGCGCAGCCGCAGAAAGTAGCTTTCACTCACCCAATGAAAATGCGCGTTACGGTTTTCGGTCGATTTTGACTGTCATCTGTAACTAACGTTAAACCGTGGCGGCTATCGTCGCTTCAACTATTTGCACGAATTTTAAACGCTTTTTCTTTGTCTAATAAACTTTGATCACAATGTAGCAACATATATGTTGGAAGATCTTATGACTACTGTTTCACTAGGCGTTCGTGTGTGTATATCCTGACTCAACAATCGCTTAAGACTGTAAGAACCAATTTTCGTACTGCAGCTGATGCGGTAATTTGGAACAGGATATCTCTGAACACATTCACCAGTGAAATCCCAGTATGTTCATATCAAAACCCCAACATAAATAAAGGTAACGTCTTTAGTATTTTGGTAACCAGTTTGACAGTGAGATTGTTAAACTTATTTCTTATTAACATCTAAAACATTGGATTGTGGTTTGTGTGAGCTTACTATTATCAAACAATCATCATATTGAAACACCCATATATTGAAACCCCAAAGCGATAACTATATGTCTAGTCTCGGACATGGTTCAATGTTTTGGAACTAGTCCGACTGGAAGCTGTGGTTGTCACAGATAGCACACCACTCTTCAAACTGGCGTAACCCTTTAACTCACATCGGCCAAAAACGCTTCTGCAGTGGTCTTGGAAAATGTCCATTTACAGATCAAGAGAAGCCTATTTTTGATTTTCGATAACCGAGCCAGTCATTCCAGTGATAAATCTTCAAAAACAGTCTTCTGTTGGTCTGCAAATGAACATTTTCTTTGAGAAAATTGAAATTTTCGTTAACCAATTTTAGTGTTCAAGGGTTAAAAACATTCCAAAAAATATTGCCTACACTATGGGGAATGAGATTGATCCTTTAACCATTGAAACCCCAAAGCATATCCTAGCTTTATCTAATAAATATGATCAGCAGAAATTCAGCAGTAAGATAGCACATACTGGGTTCAACAATATTACGGTGGCTTCTATGCTGGAGCAACTCCATATAAATATTGTGTTCTCCAACACACATGTAACTGAGTTTGTAGCGGACTAACATTAATCCTTTAACCATTGAAACCACAAAGTGTCAACTTTGTGTCTAGCTTTTGACATGGTGAATATTTTTTAAGCTAGTTTTACTGGAACATGCTGTTGTTCTTGGCCTATAAATGAAATCCACTAAACACAAATTAAAAATTTCTTGACAAATCTTGACCATTAAAACCTAAGTGTTAAAAGTTGTGTTGCGTCTGATCTGTGTGGTAGTTGATCTGAATCTTGATTAAAGATGGCTCTTTGTGTGATATATAATATAATAATGCATAAAGTTGAGTTTCTATTTACCAACCTATTAATGCCCAAACCGGCCAAAACCAGCTTCTACAGTGGTGTCAATGTCAATTTTCCAGCCAAGTTAAGATTATCTTTTGGAAATTTACCCATGGATTTACTGGCTCGATAAATTTCCATAAAGTTATCTTACCTTGGCCTGCAAATTGACATTGACACCGCTGTAGAAGCTGGTTTTGGCCGGTGTAGGCATTCATTAATCAGTGATTACAGTGGTAAATTCCCAAAAGTAGCCTCAGAATCTTGCCATGCAAATGGACTTCAACAAGCAAAGATTTCAGTTTTCTTTAAAAATCCTTACCATTTACGGGTTAAGAATGCAATATGTTGTTTATATTTCAGCCAAAAAACCAGCTATATGAAAAATACCACATACCCCACAGACATCATATATGTTTATTTATCACTCCCCGTATACCTTGTAAAGAGGTCTGGGTGTAAATAAATTCATTCTTTCATCATCTCATTTGGGGTTTGTTTTACCGCAACACAATCCTGTTGACAGTACCAGTGTGCATTTCAGTCTGGCTCTTCAGTACTGCGTGCATTCTGGATGCTAGACAGTTGAATGTGTTTCATTAATCCTTTAATGGTAAAGATTGGTTAAGAAAATTATCATTTTTACTTAGTGAATGTCCATTTGCAGGCCAAGAATTGAACATTTATCCCTGGAATGCCTGGCTAGCTTATTGAGCCAGGCATTTCAGTGATAAATTCTTGAAAAATATTCTCAATACCACCACAGAGGGTTGTTTTTGCTGGCTTGACCGTTAAAGGTCTCTGTTAGTTGAGGAATTTTTACAGTGAGCATGTCAATAATATAGGTTTTGGGCCCAGTAGTATAGCCGGGATTGGAAAAATACCACCACCCTCCACAGGCAACCGTTCTGCGATCCGCGGCTCTCACCACCCTCTCAATTCCTGAGGCATAGGAATTTGAGACATGGGCCACACAAATACATACCACGGCCCAGGTCCCGATAGGTAACCATAGCGATATACCAACCACCCATTACAGCGTCCGAGCGTCCATTTAGAGACAAGCCTCCATCATGGTTACTGTAACACAGCTTCGAGTGATGGCAAATCAATTCGGCCTTAGACGCTATTCTAAGGCCCTCAAAGCCGACCTGCTCCAGATGATTGGACAGGTCCGTGCTCAGGAGTTGCAAAAGCGACTCTTCCGAGCACAACAGACTGGGAGGTTTCCGGCGCTCACCAGAGATGATCCAGAGAACTACCATAAGAAAGCACAGCGCCGCCACGAGCTGCGTCAGCTGGATGCGGAGGTGACCACTAGCTTACGGGTCAAAGCTGAAGCAACTCGGTTGGTAAGCCATCCACAAGAACGCCTACGTCTTCTACAGAGAATCAGAATCCGATTCATGAGGGGCCGAGTTCTGAACCCTTGGCCCGGAGTATGAGGCGAGAAGGTCAGCAGATTCTCAAGGAGCGTTTCAGTGAGACGGAGACAGAGGAGAGAGGATGGCGAACAGTATGCTGGACATTCTTCAAAGGGCTAGAAGAAGACATTACAGGTCTGGTCATGGAGAAGCTCCAGACTCTACATAACGCCTTCTCCCTTCGGTATACCCACACCTATCGAATCCGCCACATCGAGGATGGTAGGGTAATGCTCTTCCACAAGAATGCTCCAGAGAGTCCCTGGATGACACACTAGAGGCAGCGCAGACATGGGTGGAGGCCAGAGAGCAAGTCCACCTCGACCCAGACAATATCGATCGACCAAGTGGGCCTTCATCCGATCAATCAACGTTGAGGTCAAGGTTGTCATTGACCACCAGCCTCTGCTAGAGACAGGCCCCCTCACAGCCTGGCTCAGATGGAGGAAGGGAATGGTGGCACTCGATACCTACAAGAACAACATGTGTCTCTGGAGATGTTTAGCAATCCACCAGGGCGCGAGAGCTGATAGAAGTACAGCTCCTGTGCGAGAGCTTGTTAGACAGTTCTATGGCCCGAAAAGGCATGTAGCTGACGTACCAAAGACGTCCCTAGACCAGCTGGACAAGGTAGAGTTCTTTGCGAAGGCAGGGATTCGCATTTACGAGCCCACCGAAGAGGGTAGCTGGAATCTGACAAGGAAATCTTCACACTATCCGACCATCATGGCAATAGGAGTGTACGACCACCACGCCTTCTTCATTAAGGACATCTCCAAGCTGGCCCAGACTTTCATCTACGGGCACTGTCAACAGCAGTTCACCCAAGCATGTCATCTCCATCGCCATGCTGACCGCTGTACAGGGGGGAAACTACCATCGATTGCCCTGGGGAGAAGGTAGTGCTCCCGCAGTAAGCATATGAGAAAGCTTTCTATCCACCCCAACCGTCCAGTTCAGCGGCTACTCATTGGGTTGAATATGAGTTGAGAAACCGAGGAATTCACATACACCATGCAAAGTGTGGTCACGGTAGCGAGCATTGGATCGAGGGATCTCCCGTAGATGGATATGATCCGACAATCGACACAGTATACCATTTCCATGGCTGTCACTGGCATGGGCTCACAACACCAGTGAGGTGAGGATGCTGAACAAAGATACAGCAAGATGGTCACGAGAGATGAGATAATTGAGAGCATCTGGACGCAGGCTTGTGGTACAGTAGGAGTGCTGTATAAAATGCTGTCCAAGCGTCCATGCACCGGTGCAGACGGTACCATATCCACACTTTATCGTCTATGACTTTGAAGCCCTTCTAGATTGGATCAAGACCCACCCTACTGAGACTCTCACGATCGAGAGTTCCCGCATACCAATCTCGGTGTCAGTCAGCTGCTCCTTAGATGGTAGTGCGAGCTCGCCAACTCACCTGTGTAATGCTAACTCCAAAGTGCTTATCTCAGAGTTCATGCGGAAGATCCAATGACGTGCCTCCACAATCCGTGAATGTGTCCAGGTGCAGTACCTACCCGCAGACTTGGACAAGTTACCGCCACATCAACAACGTCTGATGTGCGAGTGGTGTGAAAAGGTTCCTTTGGTAGGGTTCAACTCTGGATGGTACGACCTGAACCTCATCAAGAAGTACTTTGTAGATGAGCTTACTACTTTGTCCAAAGAACAAGCAACAATGGTGAAAATCGCCAAGAAGGCTAGCCAGACAATGTTTCTCATTATGCCTGAACTAAGGTTTCTCGATGTAATCAACTACCTCGGCCTATGGGTTTCCTAAGAGAAATTGGTCAAAGCCTACGGTTGCACACAACAGAAGAGCTGGTTACTTTATGAATGGTTCAACTCGCCTGAGAAGCTCGACTATCCTTGACTCCCTGATTATCATGCGTGGTGGTCCAAGCCCAAAGGTGGTTACCTTCTTGAGTTGTCAGAGTGGAAAGCTTGTAAACAGACCTTCAGAGATCTAGGGATGAAGACGTTTGCTGACTGGTTGCGATATTACAACAACTTGGATGTTAGCCTGTTCATTGAAGCCTTAGAGAAGATGCGAGAATTCTACACAGAACGTGGTATTAACATTCTGAAGGATGCGGTGTCACTTCATGGTGTGTCACTTCAGTACTTACTTCGTGGTAGTGCTGAACATGAGCCGGATATTAGCTTTTACTCTCCAGGTAAAGAAGCTTACGAGATCTTAAAGGGTGCCGTTGTTGGTTGTCTGAGCATTGTGTTCATGAGATATCATGAGTCTGGTGTTACTCGAATTCGCCTAGGTAAGTGAGTATGGCAACACCTCCTTGGTTATGACACGAATGCTCTGTATTTGTCAACCATGGCCCAAGCAATGCCTTGTGGTAAAGAAACTGTACGATGGTGGGGTTGTCGTGTAAGCAGTGATATTGAACGCTTTAAGGAGGATCTGCTAGCGGATCATTGGTTTGGGGTTACTGAGGTCGACATTGAGGTACCTAAAGCATTATGGCCAAAGTTCGAGGAGATGTCTCCCATCGTCTATAATCATGAGATCCCAGAAGAGGCTATACCTTCGGAGATGCTTGCATACCTTCATAAAACAGGTCGACAAAAGTCTACAACTAGCAAGCTCGTTGGTGCACTCTCTGGTAAGAAGAGGGTGTTGTATGCACCAACTCTCAAGTGGTACCTTGCCCACAGGTTAGAGATTACTGCTATCTATCGCACTATAGACTACACCTCACAGAAACCTTTTGAATGGTTTGTAGACTCTGTTACTGAGGCACGTCATACCGGGGATGTTGACAAAAGTAAAGCCTTGTTGGCTGATCTCTTCAAACTCCTCGGCAACAGTGCATATGGGAAGCTGATCGAGGCATTAGAATGTCATACCAACACGAGCTTCACTAAGGATGAACAAACAGTAGACAGAGCCTTGCGTAGTGCATGGTTCGAGGATCTAGAGGAGATCAGTGATTCCTACGAGTTGCAGAGCCATAAGGCTAAAATCACCAATCATCACCCCTTCCAGGTTGGTATAGCAGTATACGAGCTCACAAAGCTGCGAATGCTGGAGGTCTATTACGACTTCCTCGACTGCTACGTAGCTCATGACAGCTTCAAGTACCTGCAGATGAACACCGATTCTGCCTATATCACCATAGCAGGCTCCAACCTCGATGAGGTGATATGCCCAGCGATGCGAACGTAGTATGAGGCCTGTAAACGGGACTGGTTGGCATCGGACAAATGGTCTGGATGCACTCCGGGATTGTTCAAGCTCGAGTTCGAAGGCACTCGTGGTATTGCTCTCTGCTCCAAGTGCTACTACATGAGAATACAGACCACTGGAACAGCATGAACTCACAAGTGAAATGCTCGACCAAGGGAATGTGTATACGTCAATATGACGTCTCCTGGCAGAGGTTCTACAGCGCCCTCCATGGTGTAGTGCACAGAGCCACCAATTGAGGCCTCCATCTGTGGAACCAGGGTATGCTGAAGTATGAACAGGAAAAACTTTGTCTCTCCGCCTACTACGAGCCCATCGAGTATCACAGCCCAAACGCGGCACCGCCTACCATGGTTCAACCAGTGCAAGCACAAGTCAGCGCTTACGATCTGGAGGATGTCTACTTGACGTAAGCACTCTGGGTGGAGGTAGCTGGGTGGTGGTAGGAATAAGCTGGAGCTCCTCTCGCACAAACGGCCGCCTACGACTGCTCCACACTCCGTGCTGGTGTGCCAGATAGTACAGCGTAGGCTGTCCAGCCGTATCCACATACCTGTCAATCTTGTGTACATCTATCGACCAGTTGGGCTCAGTCGCCTGCGTACGTTCACCATCCAACACGCCAGGCTCATTCATACAAATACTTAACCAGGGAATCGGATGGACGTCTGTCCTCAGAGCACAGTCGTTCTGACTGTTGAACAGAGCATAGTCATTCCGACGGTTGGGCCACAGAGGATCGCTGAATGGCATTGACAGGCTTCCTTCCGTCTGATCAGCCTAGTAACCTCAGCATTGGATCTCACCACCACAATGGGCAACCCTCTCACCCATACCCTGGAACGACCACCAGTCGGGATGACGACAGCCATCTCCTGAGCATACTGATGTGGGACCAGCCTTTCTACCAGTGTTCCATTCCACTGCTCAACGATAGCCTGGGCACGGTGATGTCCCACCACGCCTCGGCTAATTACCACACCATGTTTCCACATGAGGTCCACAGTTTCACCCCTAAACTCCTTATCCTCATCCACTTGCAACAACTCTGGCCACTGAAGGGAATTGTGTGGGTCCTCATAGATATTCTGGAACCTGGCAGCTGTCTGACCCGCGGACCTATCCGTGAGAGGCACTGCCACCTTGTATCTACTGACGACATCGACGATGGTGAGGGCGTACTTGTAGGTCTTGCATGTTCCTCATGCAGAATGAACAGCACATCAGCCTGATGGACTCTGTTCTGGACAGGTTCATCTAAGTGTGCATACCAAATGCGCCGTGGACGAGGTCTGTAGATCTGCAACATCGCCTGCCTGGTAAGCCACTGGCTAACCATCTCCAAAGTGAACCTATGACCCTTGTGACGTGCAGCCTCGAGCAGCTGGTGAGGCTTATGATAATAACCGCCGGGCCAGTAATAGAGATCTTCAAGACAGGCGGTTGGTGAACTCTCGGACTTCATCTCTGACATCGACACCTGTCCTCTCCTGTACAGCTCGGGAAAACTCTAGACAGACGAACAGATGAGTGTCATTCATCCGACCATCGATGAACACTTCTTTTAATACCTGTCAACGCTGCTGTCTAATCTCTGCGGCACAAGCGCTGTCACTGAATGGTAGCTTATCGACAAAAGCTTGCCAGTTAAGGGACTTGACGAGGTCATGCAGAGAAGCCATCTTATATAGCGTATCTTAAATGTTCGGCAGCCCAGATGACTGCAAGTGCTACTGCAACATATGGCAGCCATGGACCAGCAACATTAGAGAATGTGTCTACCCCAGAGGCCATGGCTGGAAGAGCCTTAGAGATCTTCTCAACTCCATGGTGAGCATTACTGGCGATTTTCTGGACCATCTCGCCAGCCTTCATCGTGAACAGAGCAATCAGAGCCCCAACTGCCACTAGTGGGCCAAGAGAGCCTTTAACGTCGGTATGATTCCCTTGGCTCGGTGAATTAGTCAGCGGGATTCTGGCTCTACATCATCACCATCATAGGCGTCATCATCATAGGCATCCCCATCATAGGCATCCTCATCATTGCCCTCGTCTTTATCATAGTCATTCTCAGCAAAGTCCTCATCGTAGTCCTCATCATAATCCTCAACTGGATCCTCGAAAGCTTCCGGTTCATACATTGCTTGCTGTTCCTGCTGACTATATGGTGAATTCAAATCACCTGTATAGACATGGCATCCACATGCTTGAATGCAGGCATGTTTGTGTTGGCGAACTGGGGTCTCGGCTTTGCTGACCATAAGGTGGCGGAGGTAGAGAGAAAACGTCATAACCAGGCGATGGAGAGGCTATCTAAGAAGTTTGAGTACAGTAAGGCACTCGAGCATATGCACCAAAGTGAGGCACGCCGATGGCAACAAGGGGCTCAAGCCACACGGAACATCCCTGAGGCCGATGAGAGTCTCAATGAGTACTACGAGGCTGTAAAGCTATCTGAGCCGATGCTCGACTATGAGGCATCAGGAGGTCAGAAGACGGCCGAGGCCATAGTAGTAGTGGTGCATTCAAGCTGAATACCAGTGGTGTATGATGCACTAACCGTTGCATATCCAAAGTACAGCACCGTTACTCCGACGGGGCGAGTGCCCCCTCACTCTCTGAACAGGTTCCTAATATGAAAGCTGAGCTGGTTGCCATGGTTAGGTGGGATGTCCCTTTCTCTGAGTGCTACTGACCTTCGAGTGCCGACTCGAGATCCCCGTGGCCACTGGTCAGGTGGAGTAAAGCATACGACTTCGTTTACTGTCAATCTAGTGACCTGGCCTGGGCACTGTCAAACTTCCGGTAGAGCATCCGAGTCAATAATTCCTTCGTACTACATTCGTGGCCATGGTACTGACGACATGAATGACCAGGGGCTTAGCCTGTGTCAGTAGCTTCTGGGTCTGGCTTCTGAGCAGCTTCTCCACCTTCTGGAGACTCGCCTAGCTCTCCGGAAGTAGCTTTACAATATGTACGGTTGATGTCACTGTTTAAGTCCTGTGTATACAACCCATTTAAACGTGTACGTTATACCTCGAGAGTGCTAAGCAGATCTACCCAGTCTGTATCTGTTAGCTGATTAGATTGGTACTCGGGAATATCCAGACAGTTCTGTGCTATATATAGCGGCCTAAACCATGGACCTGCTAGTACTATGTACTATGACGTCTTCTGCACCGAATTGAAGGACTATAAGAAGAAGTCACCAGATGAGCTCGCCCAGCTCTCTAATGCTGATGTAGGAGAGGAGCTGACAGCAGCGAACCTCTACCTAGGATTTGGTAATGGGCAGATCTGCTTCGTTGAATACATCATTATGGGTGGCAGTATAGTAGAGCAGCTCCTAGGGATTATACAAGGATCGGGAGTATCTGTCAGATGTGTTCCAGCAGTTGCAAACATCCATGGCATCTCCCGAATCTGAGTTGAATAATACTCTGCACTACTACAAGCTGGAAAACGGCTGTACCACCGAACCATATAGTCCTTGGGTGTGTATGCTGACCATGTGTTTGGAGGCTGGCGGACAGGCCAAGCTAGTTCAGGCAATCTCAGCTATGACTCCCACACTAGAAGAGAGTCAGGATGATCTCATGCTCTACTAGCAGGATCTACTAGTGGCGGAGAAGACTGGTGATGAGCACAGCAATAGCCAGACCTGAAACCACCCGTAGGGCTATCACCCTGCTAGCACTGCTAGCACTGCCGGTCAGGGTGGTGGGTGTCAGCACAGGTCGCCATTTGTCGTCCAGCATGCCTGCTGTTCCAGTCGGAGCAACAGTTGGAATGACAGTCGGAAAGTGGCAGCACTGGCCCTCGTAGGAGACCACGGAGACGTGGGTGTCATGGGCATCGGCCCGACATGCGTGGCTGAGTTGATGTCAGTGTTAAACCCAAAGCGTGCACCTGGGGAATTCCCCTCGATTATTATATTATTGTAGCCCCTAATCTTCATATCCTCGACATTCACGATCATATTGCTTGGAATAAGTCATAGGTGTGGCGATATAGTGAAGTCAAGCTTACGACGGGCCTTCTGTAAGGGTTGCTGTAACTTGGCAATGAGGCTACTGGGATCTGTAACAATGCTCATGTCATCAACGAGACGGCTGAACATGGCCTGCACCTCTTTTCCACTCACTCCATCTATGGAGTGGCGCAGCTTGGTCTGGGCTGTCAGGAGACAATAACATAATGCTTCTAAGGACTGGTTGATTCGAACAATCTTTGCTGGTGTGAGCCCTGAGGTTGTGTGTAGGACAAAGTATTTCCATGCCTCTGGATGTTCCTGCCTGATTCCGGTGATATGCATATTCTGCACGAGTGCCCCGGGCTCTGACTCTGGATCGAATTAGAACGCCACTGCCTTCAGATGGCCGATTTTTCAGGATGTTTGATAGGAGAAGCCTGAGTAGTCTCGTCTCGGGTCGCCAGACATAATGCCCTGACTGCTGTTGTCTCCACCATGGAACCGATAGTCTGAGTGGGCATTAAACTCTCGCTGGAGTCTACTGGCTGCTGAGAGGCTGTAGCTAGCAGTGCCCAGGGTTCCCGCATTCTGCGAATCAAAATCATTCGTATCAGGCAGGCTTGCACCCAGCCCATGGAGGATTCGGCTCACCGTGTAGTACACATGGACTCTGTCGTGGCTAACAACACGGCAAAATTCAGCTGTTGGTTCCAGAACGAGAGATTCGGGCGTGCCATCCAGGTATGAGCTTTCTTCGCATCCTTGATGGTGATTGCAAGGTTGGTCAGTGGTCCTGGATTGATGGAGAAGCTGATGCAGGACGGCCCATCGACTGTGATCGAAAGAGGTGTTAGGTACAGTATGTCATCCAGGAGACCACGTGTCAAGCGGGTTCAGACTGTACCCAGGAGGGGCGGTTGGCTCTGGTCGATTGTGGTGAGATTCGTCGGGAAGGCCATCTATAGTAGTCATCTATAGTCATAGTAGCCACGGACGCAACATACTATTTGACACCATAGAGATCTTCGATGCGGCCCGCCGCAGCATCTCGTTTTTTAACTCCTCCATGTCCACCCACCCACTGGAGCCTTTGAGGTATTGCTGGCGCACTTTGGGTTACTCTGTGCGGTACAGGGTTTGGAGCTCTAATATATGGTGGTACGCTTCATCACTGACATGCCCATCCTCGAGAGCTTTGCTGACAGACTCGTCGATAGCCCGAAGGCTGCTCTGTGCCAGTGTTACATACTTAGCATGCTTCTCCAGCTTCCTGGTGATCTGACGCTGTCCAACTACCAAGCCGGTGGCCAGAACAGTAGTGGCAAGGGTCACACCACCCAGCGGGATAGCGACGATAGCACCCACCCCTGTAGCGAGGTTGGAAATGGTGGCCATACCAGCACTGGCTCCAATCACATCCGCAGCTGTGGTTGTGCATGCTAGACTGTTGTAGGCTGTTTTATATCGCATGCATGTTCTGCTGTACTTTTCTGTCTCATGAACACGATTCTGTCAGATGGTGTCAATCTGCTGGAGTCGCCAGCGGTGGACTGTACTGCCCTCCTCAGCTGCCCGGGTGGGACATAGGTCAGGCTGCTTTTGCCACTCCGATTTAGCCATGGTATACCTAGTTCTTAAATGCGAGCTAGCTCTGCATCACCTGTAGGAGCTGCTGATGAGTTATTGTGGGATTCATCTTGGTGAACCGGACAAGCTTGTTGGTGTGAAGACATACCTCCCTCAAACACCCCTCATCCAGCATAATGTCAGAGGCCAGTTGCTTTCACAGCCGTGACATCTGGAACTTCACCGTGCCACTCTGGTAGTACGACCCTGTTGGTGGAATTTCTTGGATTTATACCTTTGCACCCTTTCCTCTTCCCATTGCAAAAATTCTACAGACTCATCACACTCGTCATCCAAGTAATCCTGCAAGTTTAGCCCTACGATGCCCTCCTCCTGCCGGTGTTGTAGTCTCTTCATCTCCTTGCCTCTCTGGTGTTCTGTTCATACCAGCTCACCCACTGCAGTCACTCGCCTTCTTTTCGACAACGCATTTCCTGTACCACTATATCTGCCATCCTCGAGAAGGTGTGCGGCTCCCATATCGTCTTTTTCCACAACTCAGCAAATGCCTGATAGGTCTGATATGATATCGTGATGATGGGGATATAGACTAATGGTGGAGCTGGCAAACAGGTGATTTACGTGGGTGAACATGGTGTGGCTGATTGCTTTCCACAGTTTGTTGGTGGCTCCTGGCAGATATTCTGACACGTCTAACCCTACTTCAGTCAGTGAGCTGTGGTAGGTATGGCCCAGTGGCGGAGGTATCACATCGGCGTGTACGTACGTGGTGGAATGTCTACCTTGAAGAGAACCCATTCTATGTGATACTAAACTGCACGTCTACCAACCAGAGATGGTCTGATGACATTCTCCCCATTTTGGAGTAGCAATCGGAAATCGGCATGGCAATACACTCCATTTAAACCATATATATGTATACAATGGAGCCTATATTTGCTCACTCAACCAGTCTAGCTGATCTCGTGGAAGTGTACGACGTTGATGCCACCACGGTTAAGCAAAGCGATGGCAAGTCATTTGTCCTCTAATATAGCGCACACTCCAAGACATCCTCCCTCCATCCCGTTGGTGGAGATGGTGTAGACCTGCTCACTGACCTAATGGATGTCTCAAAGGAACGTCTGGGTTGAGAGAGAGATGAGGATGTCACATGATGGTGTGGTGTTGACCCTGGTGAAACAGCTGCAGGTAGTCTTCGAAAGGAATGCGCTGTGGTATCACGCCGGACCTGGTGGTAAGCGGCGAGCGTGCATGCCACTCTATAGACCTCCAGCGGTTATTGACCTGGAGGTCACCCCACTCACCCCCATTGTGAAGAAGGATGCCACAGTCCAGAAGCTTTATAACAGGGGGACATCTTTCCTGACCTATATAGGACAGGGCATAACTCTAGTTGCAGTGGATCATAGGATTGGGGTCACTGGAGGAAAGCTTCTGTTGCGTCGCCCCTTTGATGGACCAGAGGAAGCTATCAATATTCAGGAAGGTGTCTTATGGGTTGAGGGTGTGTCACACTCCTCGAAGGCACAGGGCTCAGGGAAGCTTTTTGAGCATATCGGGCTTACAAGTCCGCAAACAACACCCATTGTGATAAAACTGCGGCATCTAGCTGGTGATCAAGTGACGCAACTAAGACCTACCCCAGATGGGATGAAGATCAGCATCGAGGATGGCACAGGGCTCGATATGACACAGATATTTCTCGAGGGATTCACCTTGTTCGGTTTAACCCTCCATATATAGGATGCTGATTATACTACTGCTCATACCTGTGGTGGTTGCCTCACAGACAGCCATGCGATTGGATGCCAAGTGGACCCACTTCCGAGATGAGACCCAGTACACTCCCTTCCATGACCATCTGCGAAAAAATATCTATGACCGATTTCACCCACGTCAGGGAATTGCCACTTCTATGGTGTAGAAAGAGTACGGCATGGTATTTGCTCCCGCGGTTCCCACTACAACACCAGATTCTCTGTGTCGCCTGTGAACATGCTAGAGTTTGCCATGGTGCAGATGGTAGGCACTTTAGCATTCTGCCGAGTGAGCATTGCCAAGGCAGCTGGAAGGGCCTGTGGGTAATCCGCTCATGCCGATGTGACACTGGGCGTGACCATGTGTTTGTTTGTTTAGTTTGTTTATATGGAGACATGAGGCATGGCATGTATTTGTGATCCAACATTATGTCTATCATCAATCATCATCAATCATCATCAATCATCATCATCAATCAGCATCATCATATCATCAATCATCATCATCATCAATCATCAATCATCATCAATTATCATCAATCATCATCAATCATTATGATCATATCATCAATCATCATCACCAGTAATCATCAATCATCATCATCAATCATCATCATCAATCAATCATCATCAATCATCACCAATCATCATCAATCATCAGCATCATCATATCATCAATCATCATCAGCAATCATCACCAATCATCATCAATCATCACCATCAATCATCATCATCAAGTTGTCCAGCGTGCTCTACTATCTGGCAATACTGTTTAACATTTACTAATAATACATAGTGAGACTTGAGCCGGCGATTTTAAGTGTATCTCGGCTATGCATGCATTAATAAAAAAATGACCTAGATTTAGCTGATAACCTGTTATAGCTATTTTGTGTGCTTAGGCGCATCGCATATTTTCTCGGGACACAATGCCGACTTGGAATGTGTGGAATGTATGTGCATAATTACTGTGCAGTGTGGTTGGTATATCGATATGGATATTTATCTCTAAATGGGCGTTCGGATCATGTAATGTGTATGTTCAGAAGTTGGTATATCCCTGTGGATGCATGTCTCTAAATAGGTGTTCGCACCTTCCCATTTAGAGACATAAGGTATGGTATGTATTTGTGTGGCCCATGTCTCAAATTCCTATGCCTCAGGAATTGAGAGGGCGGTGGGAGCCGTGGATCGCGGAATGGTTGCCTGTGGAGGGTGGTGATATTTTTCTAATTCCGGCTCTGCTACTGGCCTTTTGAATAGGAATTTGACATTATTGGTCAGTGGTCATCATTTCTTATCTAAGTTTTTCCATTTTGGGCCTAAATTCTTTGATTTTTTGCCTAAAATATTCATGTTTCCTGTAAAAATGTTTATATTTGGAAATTTGATATCAATTCTTCATATAGAAATGTTTGTTTCTAGCCTAAATCCTCATACTTTTACATTTTGCATCCGTATTTTTTGTTGCTAAACAAAGCAATTGCTTTTAGTCCAGATTTTCTTGTTTCCTGTCAAAGGTTTTGTATGTTTCTGACCAGAATCTTAACATTTCCAGCTTGAATTTTCACATTACTAGTCATTTGAAATTCTTGTTGTCATGTTCAGCTCCGATATATGCATATTAACTATCAAAATTTATATATTTCTGGGTAAGCACTTGCTTATAATCTCAAATTCACAGATTTCAGTAACAAATTTTTGCATTTTCACACATACATCATGTATTCTTGCACTATAAGTGCAAATTTTCTTGTTTCCTGTCAAGAGTTGTGCATTTAAGGATCCAAAATGTCCATATTTTAGACCAGAGTTTTCAGATTTCCAACTTAAATTTTAAACACTAGCCTGTATTTAACATAATATTTATATTTCCATTGACAAATTTAACATTTTGAGCTCATATACACAAACTAACTGTCAAAATTGATATATTTCTTGGTAAACATTTGCTTTTAATCACAAAGTCACAGATTTCAGTACCAAATATTTGCATTTTCACACATATTCTTGCATTTTAGGTCCACATCTTGTTTCCTGTTGAATTTTAAACACTGGCTGATATTTGATGAAATGTTCCATTACAAATTTAGAGCCTTGAGCACAGATATGCATATTAACTGTCAAAATATATATATTTCTCTGTAAACTTTTGCTTTTAACACACAATTCACAAATTTCAGTACAAAATCTTTGCATTTCAGCATCAATTTCTGCATTTAAGCACAAATTTCCATGATTCCAGCCAGAATGTGTGTTTGGAACCTAATTTTAAATGTTTCTTATTCAAATACTGATATCACAGGCCTCTTATTCTATATGGATTGGTATATTGAAATTGTAGACTAACATGCAATCTTGACATCTCATCAAGGCCATCCTTAAACGAGTATCTGTTTGTAGTAATTATATAATATAATATAATTTGGATATATAAGCATTCGATAAAATTTAAGAATTGGAAAACAATTGTAGAAAACCTTTATGAGCTTAATTAAGCCTTTCAAAAATGTATGAAAGGTTTCTGATTGAATACCTATTTTGCTGAACATTTCGAAATGAAATTGATAGTCATGGTTTCATTCAGCAATTTGTTCAAGAGGAGGGAGGGTGGTTGAGGGTGGGTTGACAACTTAATTGAATACAGAGATTATACAATTTCCATTAAATCACAAAATGTGTGTAAATCCAGAAAAATCATGGTTGCCGTGGGGTGGGGGCATGCTACCTCAATGAGGGTGGGGTGGGGACCCCGCTCCACCACCTTGGATAAAACCCTGGTATTTATTGCTGCCTTAGGATCCAAGCAAATAATTTACTTGAATAATTCTGCAACATTCCTGTATTAGGCAAGACCAATTTAATGTTTTGTTGGCCTGCAAATTGGCTTTTCGCATGAACGGGATGACCATTAAAGGGTTAACAAAGCCACGGAGAACAAAGAGTTACAGAAAATTCTGAGTAATTCCGAGTGATTAGGACTTGGCTGCCAAAAGTTGTTGGATGGAAAGAATGTTGAAAATAATGCCTTAAAATCCAAGCTTTACTTTTTCCCTAGATTTATATGGAAAAACTAGGTTAGGAGGGTTTGTAAAACAAAAAGATAAATTGGTGTTTTTTTGCACTGACATGGAAAATGTCAAATAGCTGCATGAATTCCTGAATCGTACACTAATATTGCGGCAAATACTGATGGTATCCATTATTTCATCCATTATCTCAAGCCACATTCAGTGTACACCACATTTGAGAATGGGTAACTCACAAAAAATAAATAAATAACATTTATCAATGATCGTGTCATCGCGTGACTGTCAATGCCACTACAAAACAGCCACGGCAATAAGCAGGTCGACTAGCTGCGTCATTGATTACATCCGATTATCAAGCGCTTGCCACTGGTATCTGATGCATTTTATATTATTTCAATAAAACAGTGTTATATTATATATGTATACTACCTAAAATATACTAGAATCTCGACGAATTGTTCTCAAATATTACCTCTTGCTAATGTCGCTAGGCCTACACACCCATCGCTCGTGTATTTACACTGATACAAGAGGCGTGGCTTCGTGCCTAGAAGTCGGACATATCACCGAAATGTAGATAGAACGACGATTTTGATTGGGTCACTCAGTTTAGTAAAGACGCGTGTTGATTGACTAAAACCGATGCACAGGAAACATGTGCGCCGTGATTTTGGCTAGTTATGTGGCAGAGGGTCTGTCGGGAGTTACGACATCACAGAGGATTAACCCTCTGCCGTCGGGAGAATGGGTAATACCTAGAACACCTCCGATTCGTGGTCTTGTTTGTTTATATTAGATTTAATCGTTTTCCTCTCACGGAAAAACATGAGAATTGGACAGATTAAGTGAACTTTCACAAGAAATAGTTGGATATAATGTGGCATTAGCTTCTGGAACCAGTATTCGTTAGTTACTCGTGCAGTACCTCACAGAAGGGAATCAGGTCGAAGTGGATAGACTATTTCACTGTATCAGCCAATCAAAATGTTGGAATCGAACCAATGAGAATCCCACAGATGACGTCGATTAGCCAATCGGTAACTGAGATTTGTCTTTAGCTGTTACAGGCAACCTCGGTGAGATTAAGTAGTAAATAAATGAAACGATGAAAATAATTGGCTACGGGTATATTTAGTTCCATCCAAAATGAAACTGGTAATCTGGAGAGTCTATAAGCGGCTGCAGAAAATAAGAAGGGAAAAGAGTTGGACGACGGACGTGACTACGCGCGTTGAAGCCAGAATCCGGGAATTTGGATGCGGGATTGGCGCCACGTGGTGATTTAGGTGGGCTTATCGTTGAGCCGCAATCAACCCGCCATGGAGAGATGCCGTTGGTAGAGTGGAGTGGTGACGCTACTTGCTTGCTACTTCTATCTGCCCGATGATGCAATGACGCAGACGCTGGTGTGTGTGGTGGTGGAAACACGAAAACTGGACACGGAGGTCGTGATTGACGTTGCTTTGCTTTTGATGTAGATGCTGACGCTCTGCTTTGCTCTCCTTTCGTCCAGCGCTGGATCAACATTTTATCATAAGTATGAAAGGATTTTTAGTGACTTGACGACGTGACTAGTAGGCCCCTTTTAACTCCCAAATAGCGCCACCTGCATTCAACTTATTATTTCTAATAGCAACAGGTTATAATTTTAAGTTAAATTTGGATATTTAGTTTACAAACACTGGATTTTAAGTTTAATTTTCCAGGTTTCTTGTTTATTTAATCACAGGCCATTATTTTAATTTATTTATTCTTAGTTGATAGTTTTCTCATTCAGTTTCGTCATAATATTTTTTATTTAAAATTTTCCTGGTTCCCATTTTGAGATTTTATTTTATAGACTGCCCTCCACTACCATCCCAATAAAGTAATTCCCCCTCCCACCCCCTCCTCAAACGGCATACAACATAGACACTAGCCAACAGCAGTTCATTAGGTAACATCTGGCAACACACTCCCAGCAACAACTTAATTTTTTGAATTTTTTCAGTTTTGACGTTTGTTTATAGCAACCCTTCGGGGAAGCAACGCAACCCTTCGGGGAAGCACCTCTCAGAGTGAGTCATGGCCCAAATACAGCTAAGTGTAAGCAGCCATTAAACCAACCAACCAACCAACCAACCAGTGATTCATTTAAGACACATTTAGAACTGCACAAAAAACCAGGCGAGCGAAGCTAAGGTGTATGCCTGTGTGCTTGCGCACATACGCGCGTACGTACGTGAGTGCGTGCGTGTGTGTTCGTTAGATGGACGGGGCCACTTCGCTTGCGTGCGTGCGTGTGTATGTGCGTGCATACATGCATGCGTGCGTGTTTGTTTGCTTGTGCGTGCCTGCCTGCCTGCCTGCCTGCCTGCCTGCCTGCCTGCCTGCCTGCCTGCCTGCCTGCCTGCCTGCCTGCCTGCCTGCATGCATGCATGCATGCCTGCCTGCCTGCCTGTCTGCCTGCCTGCCTGCCTGCGTTCGTGCGGTGGGGTGCGGTGCTGTGCGGAGGGGTCCGGTGCGTGCGTGTGTGTGTGACACCCTGCGTGCGTGCGTGTGTGTGTGCGTGCGTACGTGCGCGTGTGTGTGTGAGTGAGTGCGCGCGTGCGTGCGTGCGCGCGCATGTGTGTGTGTGTGTGTGTTCCTTAGATGGATGGGGCCACCTCGCTTACCACTGTGTTCAAGGGTACCTTTGTGACTGACCGTGACGGTGACTCATATATGGCCACTGGCCACTGGCACTCACTGTATTACGATTATGTTACTGCTATTGCCTATAGTGCGTTATTTTTTTCAACTGAATCATGTGTGCAATGCCATGTATAAGATTGGTTTATTGGTAGGTTTTATCTTTTATTAAACCACTGTTTACGTTGCATATTTGCTTTAAGCCTTCGCTTTTACTGATTTTATGGCCATTGAAATGTTTTCTCGCCATCTTTATGAGGCGCATCCATCGCAATGCCATCCCCCTTGTATATGATTGTCTCGACATTCTAGTGACTCATATAATGCCACTCACTGCAGACATATAATCCTATATAATATTCAATTACCAATATATTTACACTTTCCAACAATATGCCAAGGGCCTGTGAAGCTCATTTGGTTCATGTGCATTTCAACCATTTGTATTGCAATAGACATATATAGGAAAATCAAAGATGGCTGTCAAAGAGATTGACCAATCAACATTTTCGTTTGACATGTTGAAGCTGACTACCATAGGATTATTCAATCCATGTTTCATTGAAATCGGTCCATTGATCAGAAAATCATCCGAAAATCCAAGATGGCTTTAAAAAATTGACCATTCAAAATGCTGAATAGAAGTTTTAGAGATTTTTACAATAGATTTCTTTTGGTTAAAATCGAGTGAAGGTTATTTTAGATCACATTTTAAAGGATTTCTGGATAACTTTCAAAAATCCAAGATGGTCACCAGAATAGTTGACCACTAAAAGTCTTGTTTGATAGGTTTAAACCTACCACAATAAGATCGTTCCAACCAGGTTTCATTGAAATTGAGCTATTGATTAAAGACGAATAATGTTTTAAATGGTTCCAGAAATTTGTTGGAAATTTTAAGATGGTCACCAAGGAGATGACTAATTAAAATTCTTAATCGAAATTACAGACCATACTATGATAGGATCATTTCAGCCAAATTTGCTTAAAATCCACGCTGCGTTTAAGGAGGCGATACATACGTTTTGACAATTTCCGGTAAATTTTTCATAATATCTAAGATTTTCACCAAACAAATTGAGAAGGAATAAAATTGGAGGATTCATGATGCACGTGTATAATGATGCAAAATGGCTAACAGTATCGGCAAATAATTTCTCTAGTAGAGCTATTGTGGCAGAGCTTTCCAGCTCTTTCAAATTCAATGTTGATATGAATACTTATTATCCAAATCTATCGCTACAATATTTCACTTTCGGCAATCATCGTGTCATTTTTGAATGCATTATTGAAAGCGAGATAGGAGTTCTCTGAGAAGCTAGTAAAAAGTTCCATTGCTATCTCATTATGGTGTGATAGAATCGTAGATCGAACACAGATAGATAAAAAGATTCTTTTCTTGAAAGTAGTAAATATAACGAGAGAGAAAGAACTCTTTTTAGGGACAGCAGAATTTGCTGAGCGTGCAGCAAAGGGGATGTAGAATGTAATGGAGAAGGCTAGCACAGCAACACTTTGTAGATTCCAGAAATGAAAGAATCATTAACAGCGATATCATCATTTATAACTGATGGTTGCACTGCAAATACTGGGAATAAACGTGGATCATGGACCATAGTGCAGAAAGCAAGAAAAGATGCGTCACATGAACCAATGTTGCCACTTCTCACCATATTGTGCATTGCACATCGATCAAACAGAGCTTGGAAGTCGTTAACGACACAGTAAAAGAGGTGTCACATATTTTTCAGCAACTTATCTATGTTCTTTCTTTCACCAATCAGGATTACGATCCCGTGAACATCGTGGCCTTGTTGCATCTGAGGATAATTTCAATCTTGTGAGATTACCCGAAGTATTCGAAGTGAGATGGACAAAAAACTACGAGTGACATGTTGGATGCTATTGTAATTTCAGGGCATGCCTTAATACTGGTTTTTTTAGAAAACTGGAAAAAAGAGCAGCAAGAGGGTTTCTACAGTTCCTAACTAGCGTTGGCAATCTGGAGATCATGTCATTTTGGCTGATATACTTCTTGTGTTTTCGAGATACCAGATACATCACCGGGCAGATACTGTTGCAATTTTTGACACGGTGAGACTGGTAGTTAATGTGAAAGTGAAGATTATATCACCCAAGGCGAGTCCTTTGGTAGGTCGGTGGCTCAGTTCTCTGAAATGTCTGATGGAACTCGATGAATCTGCTGAAAATGGTGAAGAAGTAAGCATATTTTTCATGGAGTCAGGCTTCAAGAGCGAGCACCTAAATGGCGCAAAGAGCATCACAAATTTGTAAATGAGCATCGTAATTGTGCTGCAGTAATGGAACGATGCTCCGACTAACCTGCAGCTGCTTGGCACAGCACAGAAGACGTCAATGCCGGTTTCAGTTTCAGTTTCACGTTTATTACACTCAGGCTACCTAGCCAGCATATGAGGGTAGACGGCTATGCCCTGATTTTGTACTAGTGTAGTCGATGGTGGAGGGAGGGGTTTGTAGGGTGGGGAGGGGTGGTGCTGCACGAGCATGGGCCTTCTAACAGATGGTGTGATGCCTTTTGGTTCAAGACCTTCCCTGGGGATGCGGGATTTGGCTAAGACCTGACCACAACCCTGTCGTTTGTGTCGGCATCTATCAGCCGTCTCAAAGCTATGACCAAGAAAGTGGGTATTAGTGTGATGTGGCCAGTACATAATGTATCCTTATAGCAGGGCGATGATGTGGTAGACAGTGGCCACGATGTCACGGATGGCAGCGGCAAAGTAACGGAGAGTGGCGGCGAAGTCATGGGCAGTGGTGGACTAACATGTGTGGTGGTGAGTGTCAGCCATCTGCTCCCATGCAGGATTCAGAGGCACCCTAGCCAACGCATAACGGTGTCTCAACATGTACTATATGGTGCAAAGCAGGTTACCAACCGTGCAGAATGTGAGCAGGGCTCTCGATGAAATGAATTGGCGCCGATCTGTGGCTGCTTCGCGACAGGCTCCCCCTAGGCCAAATGGCCCAACCATACATCTGTACAGGCATGTCTTCAATTATACCATTCGCTGGCATGGGCGGGCATATGGTGTGGTGCAAGGAACAGCTAATGTAAGCTTTTCTACACCATCGTGGTCGACCGGGTTCTCTGCTGGTACTGCGGTACCAGGTCCTCTGGCCCGAGTGTGGTGCACAGCGTAGGGGATGATACATCCTTCGACATCACAGTTCCCGTTGCTGCAGCCTTATTCACACCAATTATATGGTTAGACTGTTCTCAGGTGCACGGTGATGGGGAGGAAAGTGTGCACGTGGTGGGACATCGCAGATGTACCCCCAGAGAAGTCAAGTACCACTGGATGGTGAGTTATCACTGCATGGATGCATTGCTAGAAGCGAGTGTACTAGCGGCGGTAGAGGTGTGGTTGTGTCCATCACTGATGAGCAAGGACATGTAGAGGCAATCAAATATTTTGGTCTTTGTGCGGATCATGATCAGCTGGATGGCGAGGCATGCATGAGCACGTTGCGGAACGCCGTGTGGAGAAATACCTTATCTGGAGCCTTTACCACGAAAAGCCATGCAATGTCGGCCTTGAGCACATTGACAACAAGCATGCGAAGAGAAACAGGGGGACTGGTTACATCAATGGATGAAAAGTATATAAGTGCCTCTTCATTAAGCCATCTGTACAAAACAATGGAAATAAAGAACAATGCATGGTAGTATCAACCAAACTATTCATAACACTTGTCGGTATAAGCAGCTCCTTCAAATATTTAATTGCATGGGACTATGTAGGTGTAATTATGAAGTTGAAATGAGTGACAGTTCGCTAACCCATCCTGTTATTGATATAGCTGTAATTAATCATGTTCCAGGGCCACCATCCATTTAGTCCGCAGTTCTCATTCGAGGAGGCATGGATAATGGACCTTTCCGGTTTAGCTATGCCCCGCCCATCTCTAGCTAAGCTCCACCCACACCTCGCTCGTGTTGCGATAGATCGATCCCTGAACACCCAGACTATCAATTTCCAAAACCTACACAGGTAAGCTTTCGAATATTTTGAAACGTATTTGACTAGATGCTGTTGCTGCATAAGGCAGCAACAGCGCCCAGTCAAATTAGTTTCAAAATACTCAGCAGCATGTTTATTAAATAGCAAATAATTTTAAAAACATACAATTCATACAATGTGTCGGACTATTTGAGATTTGATGACGGTCTATATGGAACCCTTTGTGACGCAATGATTGTGACGTCGTCAAGCATGCGCTGAGCTGATTATGACGTCAATACGAGGTCTGATAATGGATGGATACTCTGGAGTGAATTGTGACCAAGAGGAAAATACACAGTCAGGAATAGGGGTGGGGGTTGGTAAGGGGTGGGGTGTTGATGTCAGGATACAATTCTCATGTTGCTTCAAAACAATGATTGTGAAACATAAGATCAAGTTCATCAAATACGCCCAAACCATTGACTAGTGTTTATATAATACATTACGCGATGTCTTAGACTGTCAGGCACTGGCGAGATTTGGCAAGGCTGTTGGGCGAGGAGAAATTCCTTTGAATTCTGTACATTGAACACCCATTAAGAACGAAGGCCATGTGGTTCCAGCCAATACAGTCTTTGTAACGTGGTTTACAGCCAGATTCGTCACCAAAGAATATATACCAGAGTATTTGTTATGCGAGAAACTGTGTGCTCTCTCATTAGGTGTCATTCACTGCCACCAATAATTTGCTAGTTAACGAGCATCACTCACCTACACGTATTGCGTTTACTCGAGTAATACCCTGCTCAGCTACTCAGTTTTATATTACACACACACACACACACATCCATGAGAAATTTGCGGGATGTCCTTTCTAAAGAAAAATCTTGAAAAGGGTCTATTATGGTGTGACGAATGTGTATACTGAATAGCCAAGGCGTTAAAACTTAACACATGTAAACCTTGCTATATAAATTTTTGCATTAAAAAGTATTAGAATGCAATGTATATAGAACCGTACTGAATGAGAGTACTGAGCACATGTATGTAGAGTTTGAATAGCACCTCAAGTCCAAATGTCTGTGTTTTAAAAGATGAGCCATTTCACAGAGGGGCTGTTCAATGATTCCTTTGTTATGTAGGAGGGTATAATTACAGGCAATTATCTTGTTCTTTCTTCACCCATTTCATTCCATGCAGATGATAGTTATTACTTTACTGAACACTATTACTAACATTTTGATGAATAATTTTAACACAATTTAGTTATCTTATTTCTAGCTTATATATTTGAAATCATTCTAACTAATTAGTAGGATTTTAAAGAAGGCATGAGTTCATAGAGCTGAAAACCTGTTTCTAGGGAATGCAGAATGAAATAAGTTCAAGATCAGTGGCTTTGATTGAATAAAGGAGGTACAAAGCTCACATTTATTTTGTCAATTCAGAGAACGAGAGATTATTTTTGAAAGTTTACCATTAGAATTACTGGCTCAGTTATCCAGCTAGCCACTCCAGTCGTAAATTTTCAAAAATAGTTTTCCATTGGCCTGCCAATGCACATTTCTGAAACTCATTGCAGAAGGTGTTTTGGCTTAAGGGCTAACTTGCTCATCACTAAATTATCAGTATCTCAAATTCTAGTCTTCAAACCAAACATATAACTAAGTTGTTAAAATTTCATTTTAATAGAAAGTGTTGCATCCATAGGAGACAAAAGTATTCAGCCAAATAAATTTTAAAATTTTCAATAAAGCATCTAATAACAGCTGGCATAATAAATACCACCATCCTGCATATAGAATGAGATGTGGTAAATGGTATCATATAGATAATTTAGGATGAAATGCAATAAGAGCATATAAAGAGCAGTGTATAATTTACGGATATTACATGTACATTTTATAGCCAACAATGTTCAGTAAATCTATGACAACTATGACTGGAATTGATTGGAATTGAATTGGAATTTATCAATTCCGGTCAATTCAAATTATCATTTCCAAATCCAATTCCAATTCCGGTGTCTTAAAATTTATCAATTCCAATTCTAATCCAAATTCCTGAGTCCTCAGATTTATCAATTCCAATTCCAATTCCAATTCCGGAATAGAATTGGAATTGACTGATCAATTCCAAATCCAATCGGAGTTGACCCCCACCAAAACAGTGAGATGCGGAAGAGAAACCTCAAATTTGTTACGTCAAACATCTGTCCATACAGAGTCAGAAACATAAAGGGTTGTGAGGTCTGCCAGTGCGGTGTTTGTAAAGGCTGCATAAATCCTCTTAAATAACGCATTGTTGGCCAAACAGGGTGACATATTTACATTCTGTTTGACGTGTTATGCTCATGAATGGTTGTTTATGATAGTGACATAAGTATTGTAGTGTAACGTGTCATTAAAATCAAATCATAACTAATTATGCGGTGGATTGTAATCCATTAAATACAGATTGTAAATGGCATTTTCAATGAAAATGACCACCATTTTGAATTCAAGATGGCAGATTTTTTTCGTGTGACCAAACCTTTTTCATCAAGAGATAATTACTAACCAATATCCAAAGTCAAACTGAGGGTACATAGAATGCATACGTGCCATAAGCCAGCTCCGAGAGTAGTCGGACAAATGTAATCTTTTTGTCAAGTGCATCTTTGATCTGCGCATCCACAGCTTCCTGAAGGACTGGAAAGCGAAGTTTCCCAGGACATAGCGTGCATGACTGCAGAACTGTGAGCCCAAGAGTGTGCCTTTCCTCCATGATTCGCCGTCACGAAGTGGATCGTCATTTTCTTTAGCTTAATGCTTTAACGATAGGTATCTCTGGGTGAACTCTGTTTTGAAATACTTCATAAAGATATTCTCATTTTTAGTTTGCTTGCAGCTTTCGGAAGTAGGTCACATATTCAGCATATTCCATCTCTACCCGCATAACCAGTATGGAGACTGAGTGGTTTGGTCGTGTGGAATTTTTGCCGCACAAATTTCAGTGCTACTTCTAGGTAGCACAGGAAATAGACCATCTCCATGTGGCGATCGAATTGATGTCTCAAACTGTGCAGAATGCACTGTCTTGGCCTGTATTCTCAGGTTGGTGTATGCAAGTAGTAGTCGCACTAGTTACAGCTCATCTGCATTGCAACTGCCTTGGTGTAGTGCCTATGTGATATTTGAGCGTTTAATTGCTTATGCTGTTGAGGAGCACAATGGTCTGCAGATAGGCTGAAGGGCTAAATGGCTTCTTGGGCTTTGGTAGCGCGATCAGGGTGCATTGGCTTACAATATCGTGGGAAGATGGTGCATGAAGGCTGAATTGATTCCGTGCATGATTTGCTTTGAGATAATGTTACTTGTATATTTTATTAGTTTATTGCTCTTGCCATCAAGTCCAAATTCACGTCCATTTTCAGGTCATTAGTGCCTTCTCAACTTCTGCTGCTTCGGTTGGTGTTAGTAATGGTCTGGGGGTCACCTGGAAACGGATGCAAGGGCTCATCATCGTGGTCAGTAAACCGTACCTTGAACCATTCTCGAATTGTGTCAGCGTTGCGCTGGCCAGTCCCGATAAAGTAGTCTTCAGATTTGTGTACGGTGTGTGATGGCGAGTAGTCAGCAACACTCAGGGCTCGGCATGCCCAAAACATGTTCTGACAGTTGTCCATGGCAGTTATTTCAGCTGGTGGGGAGTCAGCTTGTTTAATAGCGAGATCTATTAAGCGTTCACTGATGTGCCGAAGAATATTGTTGCATTATCTGCATTGCTTGGTGCAGTCTTCACTATGGCCACGTTGATAGATACACAATTTCTGCTCTGTTGATAGTTTTACTACTGTAGGGTATTCAATATACATAGTTCGGAATATATGTTGGCATATTATTAATCGTAAGATGTTCCATGAACATGTCTTTGATAATAGATTCCATTATTTTACAAACAACATATGTTAAGCTAATTGGACGGTAATTGTTTAGTTTGGTTTAATCTCCTTTTTTGAAAATTGGAGAAGTGTTTGCATTTAACCAACATTGTGGTAATGTTCCCAGTCTTAGTGATTTATAAAAAGAAATTGATAATGGCAGGCTTAGTTCTTGGCTTAGTTCACAAAGCAATCCTGAATGGAGTTCATCCGGCCTGGGTGGCTTCGAAGTTTATTTCTTACAATTTCAGGTATGCTTTTTACTCTAGCCACTGATGGGTGAGATCTGCAAGGAATATTTGGAGAATCATCATCAGGTTCTGTGATAAATACTGATCTGAAATGGCTGGCGAAGATATCTGCATTCTCTTTATCATTTTTTTTTGTAAATGATACTTCCCTATCATGCTAAATGCCACCAGGTATTTGCACATCTGGCATACGAGATTTGACTTTAGTCATGGATTGCACATCGTTCAAACACTTTTTAGGGTTATTTTTGGCAGATATAAAAATAATTTTCTTATATTGTTTCTGTGCCTTTCATGTTTCTCTTCGGACCTTGTTTCTTGTTTTACAAGATTCTTCATATATATTGAGATTACCGCCTGTATGAACATATGATTCCATAGTCGCTTCTTCCTGTTTATTTTGGTTCTTTTAGTTTCTATGTAGTTTGGTCAAGATGATATTTGTGCCTTTTATTTTTGGCGTTCTTGTATGAATAAATTTATTTTCAGCTTCTTGACACATTTCAAATATAGTCTGTCACATAACATGAACATCGTTTATTTCTTTCAAGTGTGTGTTCCCGTCTATATTTAAGAAATTGCTCATTGCTTCATAATCTGCTTTATCAAGCAGACCCGTGTCTTACTTGCAGTAGTAAATTCGCCATTTAAACCAATCTTCATCTGTATGATATAATGGTTACTTTTTCCAAGTGGCGCATTTGTATGAATATTATCCACCAGGTCGGGGTCATTAGTAAATACTAAAACCATTACTGTTGGCTTGTCCGACCCACGCCCTCTGGTAGGCAGTGAAATTAGCTGTTGTAGGAACCAGCTTCGCACTGATCCAGTAAACTTAAAGGTAATGTCTCGGCCAGAGCTAAAGGTGTTTTATGTGTTTGTTAACCAATTATGATCCTTTCCATTTTTAGCTATGCCCTGCCCATCTCTGACTAAGCTCAACCCACATGTCGCTCGTGTTGGGATCGATCGATCGATCTCTGAACTCCCAGCCTATCAATTTCCAGAAAACTATACAGGTGAGCTATTGAATATTATGGAACTAATTTGACTGGGCGCTGTTGCTGCAACAGCGTCCAGTCCAATTAGTTTCAAAATATTCAACAGCATGTTTCTTAAATGGTAGAGACATACAATTCGTATACGTGTCGGTCTCTTAATAGTTAAAAATGGGCCAAATAGAATCATTTATGACGTTATGATTATGACATCATCATACACGGTGCTTAGCTGATAATGACATCATATTACGTCAGATGATAGATGAATACTCTGGAAAGGTGAATTGAGGTCCATTTTTTTTCACGTGTAAAGACGTCCGGTTCAGATGGCACATACATTCATTATCATTATATATTCTACCATCATTAGGCCTTCCAGATATGCGTATAAACCATCATTAAGCAGACCGGTTTCATGAGCTACCCAAGACTGTGTGACCTAATAACTAATGCAATTTTTAGAATGCATAGATATGAAAAATATGAGGCTCTTATCTTTTAAGATGATAGTTGTAAACTGAGAAATCTGATGAAATTATTAGTTTAATTGCATCAACGTTATATATATAATAACACGGTCAATGATTGTTTTTTACATATTTTTATGCAAATTGCAGCTCCCGTATATTTTTTAATTATTGAATTTACTGATAAATGTATTCTGTATGTTAGTCTAGTCCCGTGTTTCAATAACAATCTATTATACAATGCCAATACAATCTCTTCACTGGTGACCTATATACAAAATGGTCTGCCGTATACATATATACATTCTGGCTTCAGGTGGCACATTTTTCGCAAGGCGCATGCGTACTGCGGGCTATGTGACGATGATGGACCCCTTCCAGTATAAATATGGCAGAATCATGTGTGGACTACTCTACATTCCGGCACTGCTTGCTGACACCTTCTGGTCAGCTGCAATTCTCTCAGCTCTCGGTAAGATATATATGGCTGGATCATTAGATTTAGCGATTTAAACAGAACATGGCGTTGTATAGCAAATAATAATATTAATTATTATTATTATTATTATTATTATTATTATTATTATTATTATTATTATTATTATGGTAGGAGAACGAAGCCCACTCGAAAATCTAGGATAGGCAGTGGCAGATTCAAAGGGGTGGGGTATCCGATGTACGCCACCCACCCTACTCCCACCTCACCCCAACAGCAGAATTCACACAATTTCTCTGTGTGTTACAACATCAACCTGGCCAAATCTAAGCTATAGCTATCCGTCATCCCATCATTATGTGAGGAGAATTTTCGCAACTGAGAGATATGGCCGTGTACCCATTCGGAACAGTGAAATATACCCAAACAACTCACTGAATAATCTAACTGTGTGATACCGTGTGTTTAAAAGACATTGCATCTATTCCAGTCATAGTAGAAAAGTGTCGCGATAACAGATTTTTCACTTGTTAATGTTTTGTTTTATGCTGTTAAATATCTAAAAATATTCACGAAAGTGAGTTGTTTTACACTATATTTTGTTGGGGTCAAGGATACAGGCATTACTTTATCTGTGCCTTTTCTGTCAATGGAAACCCTGCCAATCTCGACAAAACACTATTTTGCCTATGAAAGTACTTGTTTATTGTAACCACTTTATTTAATTTTTGGGTATGATAATGATTGATGGCACAATGCGGAAATTGCGTAATTTGGCAGTATTTGTATGACAACACATATTTAGCATGTTCTCAAAATTTTCTGCCTTATAAATTGAATATCCCCCCACCCCCACCCCCACCCCACCCCCACCCTTCCAAAAAAATAATAATGTGGATAGGAGAAACATGCACGTTCATAAGGAAATGAAGTTAAGCCTTCGACACTCATATCAGCCAAAAACGGCTTCCGCAGTGGTGTTGAGAAATGTCGATTTGTAGATCAAAAGAAGACTTTTTTTGAAAATTTACCACTGAATGAATGGCTCGATAACCGCTAAAGTTAAACCGATAGGTAAAAATGGTGCATGGGCGTACTGAGCAGGAAAGGGGAAAGCCTTTTTGGCAGAGCACTAGGCGTCTGATCGGTAGGTTCAGTCCTTCTTCCCTATCAGAGGAAGGCATGGAGTTCCCATACACAGGTCTCTTTGAGTAGCACAAAGAGCGGCAGAACAATTTAGACTGTTGGTGTGGCTGCTTTCATTAGTGGTCATTAAAAAAGGAGGCGGAGTGCTGGTAGCTTACTAGTTGTTGCTCAAACCAAGCGGTCAAAGTGTATGAAGTTCTGTGGTGGAATCCCCAAGCATAGTAAGGGAAGCGGGAACAATGAAAAAGCCCATCGACCAGAGTCGTAATTGAACCGAACACACTAAACATGTCGAGGCATGGTCCTGTCCTGCTATTTTTATTCTAGCCAGCTCTGCATCTCATTATCTTATGGCGAATGGTCAGCATCTTAGGTGTGTCCTTAGCCAATCAGAGGTCGCTAACATAAGTGCACGAGCTTTAGCAGCATCTGAGCCAGAGTTAGCCAATCAATGGCGTGGCTAAGTTTCTTGGTTCGTTATTTGTGGTGGATAGCGTTTGACGTCAGTCTCATGGGTGCTTCTTTCATAAATATTCTCGCAGTTGCCGTCTTGAGAAACCAGGATCTTCAAGCTTTCTAAAGGTACTCAACACGCCATGGAACACTGTGATCATAGGCCATTTTTCTGAGGAAGACGTCGTGCAAAGATAGTATATACATCCTAAAAAGTGTTTGCCCAGTCAAATGGAATCACGCGTATGTGGCCATTAGATTGAGTCTCTCCGAGCTACGCACACAATTCACCCATCTGATACTACTCTGGAGTGAATCTACTAGTTCAGTCAATCTACGAAATGATCCCAGAAAAATTGCAACAACATTTCAGTAGATATATGGCGAAGAAGCAATAGCATATTACCAAAAATAAACTACCTAATTCTGACCATGGGAAATATATAATTTTATTTGTTATAACCTGTACCCTTTTACACCACGCTTATTGCTCACTTAATGACTGCGTACATTGCCTCTACACTCACCACATCATAATTTTATTCGCTTATTTTCTATTTATTCCTCCTTATATCCTATTTTTAAAATGGCACGCTTATTTAGTGCTATGTTAAGTGTAGATCTATCATGCTTTATGAAAGTTCATATGCACAGCAGCTATTAAAATATCTTCCTGCTACAGGATTTCGAATTTTCTTGTTACTTGTTACTTGTAGTGTTGATCCTATCTCTCTGGTCTAGGCAAAGCACCAGCAGTAGTAGAATAGTAGGGCTATAAGAACAGAGGGTGGTGGTAGCTGTGGATCTCCGATCGGCGGCTACTGGAGGGAAGTGGGCCCACGAGGTGGTAGGAGCCGACTGTTGTAGAGTATTTTATATCGGTGGTAGCTGTAGATCGCCGATCAGCGGCTACAGGAGGGAAGTGGGCTATCAGAACAGTAGGCCGGCTGGCTGCCATGTGTTTTACAACGTAGGGCCCACTCCAACCACACACACCCCTCCCCGGTGGCCCCCATCGATTGTTCATACCATGCCAGGCAAGTACAAAACTTCCATTTAGACCTACGACATCATAGGATTATTCACCCCAGGCAAATACAAAACTTCCTCTGCAAACTGTAGTAAACTACAGGTTTACTCATAAGATTCCGAACCATGGATACACGGAATCACAATAAGTTCACAGATGAGGTGATGCATTACAACGTAGGGCCCACCGTTCCAGCACCATACAGGAAGCCCAAAGCAGAGACACGCCTGCACAAGAATCTCACAGATGAGGTGCTCGACCACCTCTTCGACTGCCTCATTGATGATATTACTCTAAAATAAAAAATCTAGGAACACATTTATTTTTGTTCGATAGCATCATCCATATTGATACTGTGGATCGTTAGCAGATGACCTAAATACTGTCTTAGTTCTGTCATTGCCATTACTGTCAGTGGATAGCGTCTAACCCCTAACTCGACGCCTGGTGGGTTTTATTGACAAGTACCTCGTCTACTACTATTGCGAATGATAGGTCAGGAGAAGCCCTTCAGAACTCGAGTGATTTATTTGCATGGTCGCCCAGGTCATGTAATGATCTTGCCACCTTTTCCTGACATACCGCACAGCCTACACCATGCATGTAGCTCCATAATTCTTCGGGGTAAGCCATGATTGAGTTTCAGATTCAGTTAGCTTGATTGATTGAGAGATTCTGTCACCTATACAGTTCGTTTCTCTAATAGGGCATCAGCTGGTGGTGGGAGCCCATTCTGAAAACTTATTTTATAACTACTAGCTTTTTATAATTTATTATTTTATAAGCCAAACGCTTAGCAGCTATCTATTTCTTTGTCAAGATATAGGTCATTATGTCTGTATAGTCAGCGCTAGAGAGCTGAGCGAGCTCATCTGGCGTGTGTGTGTGTGTGCGTGCGTGCGTGCGTGCGTGCGTGCGTGCGTGCGTGCGTGCGTGCGTGCGTGCGTGCGTGCGTGCGTGCGTGCGTGTAGCTGAACAAAATAGCATAGATTGAACACACTCTAACCTAGGAGTATTTTCACAAACAACCTACGCACATGTGTGTATTCTGGTGCGTAATTGACTGTATCCATGCAATCACAGTCTTCCTGTAATAAGTGTGGCGACAATCACGACAGTTCAAAAATCTTCTTATCGACAAGAGCTAGCTGATAACGCTTAATTTATATGTGATGTGATATTGGAATTTATGTACTTACTATTAGTATATTATATATAAATATTATTGCAGCTGCCTATGACAGCAACAACTTCCAGTTAAATTAATTTCAAAATATTGAACAGTTTGGCTTGGGTACAATGATTGACTTAAAAGACACTCCTTAAGTCGATGAATCATGAGTTGATAATATACATTTGAAACCGGACGTATTTGTACAATGATTGACGTCACATACATCACGACATCACGAGTCGATGAATCACGAGTCGATGCATCATGAGTTGATAATATGCATTTGAAACTGAATTTTGTAGTAGTCAGACGTATTACAGTTATGGAGATCACAGCAGATTTTACCGTGCCAATAGTAAACTTAGACACAAGATATCTTGAGTATGCTGTTAACAGAGCAAATCATCTTGTTGAGGAAAGTACTCCTTATTTTATTGCCCTGTAGGTGGGACTTAGAATACACCTTCCGTATCCTCTGCGTGTCGTAAGAGGCGACTAAAGGATGTAAGGGTGAGGTAACCTCGAGTGCTGAAGACGGAGGTTCCAGGCCGCATGGCGCACTCTAATAAACCATGGATCCACGCACTTAACGCTTATGATCATGTCGTTAGTCACTTACAGGACTGGCGGTATGATCAGCGAACGAAAAGAAGAAGAAGAAGGAAAGTACTAAATGGTGGACAAGCAAGGCTGAAATATGTCAACACATATTTAAAGAGTTACAAAGTACTCTGGACAATGGAGGAACATAAAAGATATACAATCATTGGTTAACTTCGCACCTTCATTTACAGGTCCGCCTCCTGTACCTAAATTGGAATTTAATCAACCAAAAGGAAAGCAACTGAAAACAGCTTACATGGAGGTGAAGAGCGCCTATACATCAATTGAACCAGCAACAATTCAGCCTATTCAGGAGCCAGATGATGGTACTGTGTATTCATTAGTAGATTTGGCCGACAAATTAAACATAATACGTTCTTTGAGCTTAGTGTCAAAGCAAGCCTATATAATGCAGCTAACTTTGGACACTGGTTATCTATTGCATTCAGACGGTTTCAGGAAGATCAGAGGGATAACAAAATACTAATAGATACATTTGACATCTGGTTACAGCAATACTGTACTATAAAGAAATCATGGAATGTACAGCTTCGTAACTTTTATGAGCTATGCTTAAAATACCCACCATTGCTGAGATGTAAACTACCTGTAAAATTCTTTATGAGTAAGCATACCAGCCGTAGCATGTTTTTTTAGGGAGAACCTGATATAGCTGGAAGCACTCGCTAAGATGTACTTGTGAACGAGATGGACCACAATGAGATCAACTGCTCTTGGACGGACGATTGAAGAAAGGAGGCTGTCCATAGTTGCCAGCTATCCTGATGAGCTCTGACAGAGCGAAACGGCCGAGGTTCAATGCTTAGTGCAGAAAGTGCAACTCCACCTCGTGTGGAGTTGACCCCATCATACTCAGTGCACAATCTCAGATATCTGAGTCTTAATGGTTAGTGCAGAAAGTGCAACGCCACCACGGGTGGAGTTGACCCCATCATATTCAGTGCACAATCTCAAGACCCCTCATACTCTGTGCACATAAACCACAATAACAACAACAACAACAACAACAACAACAACAACAACAAACAGCAACAAACAACCAACAACAACAACAGCAAACAACAACACAACAAACAACAACAACAACAACAACAACAACAACAAGATCAATAAAGTGTTATCTATTACCACATCAAACAATGTAGTCACGACCGGTGTGAGGGGATCGGCCATACATTTTTCCAGATGCTCCGACAATGCTAACTTGGTAGATTAAAGTGCCTACCATCTGCACCACGACAGACTCTGGCTCGGTCGCATGTGACACAGAGGATCTGATGCAGTCCGCCATCAACTCCCACCGCCCTCTCAATTCCTGAAGCATAGGTGATGACGATAGACATAATGCTGATGATGATGATGATAGACATAATGCTGCTGATGATGATAGACATAATGCTGATGATGATGATGATGATGATGATAATGATAGACATAATGCTGTTGATGATGATGATAGACATGCTGATGATGATGCTAGACATAATGCTGATGATCACAAATACATGCCACGCATCATGTCTCCATATAAACAAACTAATCAAACAAACATGTAGTCACGACTGGTGTCGCATCGACATATGGGGATTACCCACAGGCCATTCCAGCTGCCTTGGCAGCATTCACTTGGCAGAATGCTAAAGTGCCTACCATCTACACCTCCGCAGACTCTAGCATGCTCACATGTAACACAGAGAATCTGGTGTTGTAGCGGGAACCGTGGCCGCAGACAACCCACGCTACCCTTTCTACAACATAGAAGTGGCAGGTAGACTCAATTTCCTCATGTGGGTGAAATCGGCCGTAGATGTTTTTATGCAGATGGTCGCGGAAGGGATTGTACTGAGGCTCGTCTCGGAAGTGGGCCCACTTGGCATCTAATAGCATGACTGTCTGTGAGGCAGCCACCACAGGAATGAGCAGTAGAATAGCCAGCATCCTATATGTATGATTACTGTATTCTGCGGATGTAGTAGTAGAAACATCCTACAGCTGAAATCAGTCCTTCTTCACTTTTGCCCACGGTGTCTTGTCCTCAGCTGAAATCCTTAGCTTCCTCAGGCCCATTCTTGACTTGAGTGTACCGAGTCCTGCTCTCTTAAGGTCACCTCATAGCATGCTTAGCAGATTTATGCCATGACGTCCTCTCCTGGCTTTGTATTTGCTGGCTCCGAGTAGGGGGAATGCCAAGGCCCTCTGTGCTGGTGTCTCTTCTGACTTGACTCGTACTCTCAGCTTGGTGTCTGTGAGCAGTAGTCTCCTTAGTCGTAGCTCATCTTCATTTCAACTGGTCTGGCATAGTGCATCTAGGATCTTTGATCATTTAATTGTGTCAAAGGCTCGTGACGTGTCAATGCCCATTTTGTGGAGGGCCCAGTGTTTGGACCTGACTACCGACACAAGCATGCGTTGAGCCCATACATTGTATGCACAGCTGAGTCCATGTTTGAAGCCACTTTGACATGATCCAGTGAAGTAATCAATCGTGTCTCAGATGCGGCATAGAGTAACATTGGATAGGATTTTCTGTATGCTGTTGAGGAGCACAATGGGCCGCAGATTGGCTTGGGGCCCAGGCGGCTTCTTGGTCTTGGGTAGTGCGATAAAGGTGCCTTTGCCTACAGCGTCGATGGGAAGGTGGTGCATAAAAGCTGAATTGATTAGGTGCGTGATCGGTTTTGAGACAATGTCACTTGCATATTTGAATAGCTCATTGCCCATGCCATCAGGTCCAGATGCACGTCCATTTTTCAGGGCTTTAAGTGCTCTCTCAACTTCTGCTGTTTTAATTGGTGTAAGTAATGGCATGGGGTCTCCTGAGAACGGGTGCAAGGGCTTATCATCGTTGTCAGTGAACTGTTCCTTGAATCATTCTCAGTTCGCCTCGGCTTTTCCCTGGTCAGTCCCGATAAAGTGTCCGTCAGCATCCTCTATATGGAGGGTTAAAGTGAACAAGTTTAACCCCTCGAGAAATATCTGTGTCATATCGAGCCCTGTGCCATCCTCGATGCCGATCTTCATGCCTCCAGGGGCAGGTCTTAGCTGCTTCACTTTATCACCAGCTAGAAGCCGCAGTTCTATCACAATATGGGTTGTTTGCGGACGCACCCTCTATCCGCAGGATGTCATCCTGAATATTGATGGCTTCATCTGGTCCATCAAAGGGCCAACACAGAAGGAGCTTTTCTCCAGTGACACCACTCCCATGACCCACTGCAACTAGGGTTGTGCCCTGTCCTATATAGGTCAGGAAAGATGTCCCCTGGTTAAAAAGCTTCTGGACCGCGCCACCCTTCTTCACAATAGCGGAGTGGGGTGACCTCCAGGGCAATAACCACTGGAGATCTATATAGTGGCACCCACGCTCGCCAATTACCACCAGGTCCAGCGTGGCACCACATAGTGTTCTTTTCGAAGACTACCTGCAGCTGTTTCACCTGGATCAACACCACACCATCATGTGACATTGTTGGGGCATGCTTCACAGTCAGCTCTAAGATATGAAAGCTGAGGTCAGCGTCCAAAGTGTTAACCACCTCAACCTTGTCTACTGACTGTTCTATCAGGGAGTGGAGGATGAATTTCTTCTTCGGGAAATCATAGCGGAACACCATTTTGTGTCCATCTCTCTCTCTCGACCCAGACGTTCCTTTGTGACATCCTTTAGGTCAGTGAGCAGCTCTACACCATCTCCACTGACGGGATGGAGGGAGAATGTCTTGGAGTCTGCTCCATATTGGAGGACGAACGACTTGCCATCACTTTCCTTAACCTTGGCGGCATCAACGTCGTACACGTCCACGAGATCAGCTCGACCGCTTGAGTGAGCAAACATGGGCCCCATTGGATATATATATATATATATATATATATATATATATATATATATATATATATATATATATATATATATATATATATATATATATATATATATATATATATATATATATATATAGAGAGAGAGAGAGAGAGAGAGAGAGAGAGAGAGAGAGAGAGAGAGAGAGAGAGAGAGAGAGAGAGAGAGAGAGAGAGAGAGAGCGAGAGAGAGAGAGAGAGAGAGAGAGTTTAAACGCAGTGTATAGCCTGGCCGATTGTCCGATTGCTACTCCAAAACAGGGAGAATGGCATCAAACTATCTGCAGTTGGATGACGTGCAGTTCAGTATCACATAGAATGGGTTCTTTTAAAGGTAGCTCAGCATTCCACCACGTACGTATACGCCGATGTGTTACATCCGCCACTGGGAAGTACCTACCACAGCTCACTGACTGAAGTAGGGTTAGACGTGATAGAATATCTACCAGGAGCCACCAGCAAACTATGGAAAGCTATCAGCCCCAACATGTTCCCCCACGTAAATCACCTGTTTGACAGTTCCACCATTAGTCTATATGCCAGCATAGATGGTCTGTCAGATGCCCAATAAGAGTTTACACTGCTACTACTTACTGACCTATCATCATGATATCATATCAGACCTATCAGGCATTCACTGAGATGCTGAAAAACAAGATAGAGGAGCAGTCACACACAGTCTCAGGGATGGTAGATATAGCGGTACAGAAAATATGAAGGTGAGCGACTGCAGCAGGTGAGCTGGTATGAAGAGAACGCCACAGAGGCAAGGAGACGAAGGGACTACAACTCTATCCAAGGATTGGAGAGCCTCATCTGGCAGGAGTAGGGCGTTGTAAGGCCAAACTTGTATGATTACTTGGATGACGAGTGTGATAAGTCTGTAGAAGTCTTGCAGTGGGAAGAGGAGAAGTATAAATCCAAGAAATTCCACCAATGGCGGGCGTACTCTCAGGCGGACAAAGTGAAGTTCCAGATGTCATGGCTGTGAAAGCGACTGGCCCCTGACATTATGCTGGATGAGGGGTGTTTGAGGGAGGTATGTATCCACACCAAAAAGCTTGATCGGTTCGCCAGGCTTTCCAAGATGAATCCCACAATGACTCATCACCAGATTCTACAGGTGGTGCAGAGCAAGCTCGCATTTAAGAACTAGGTATACCATGGCTAAATCGGAGTGGCGAAAGCAGCCTGAACTATATCCCGCCTTAGCACCTGAGGAGGGCAGTACAGTACACGGCTGGGGACTCCAGAAGCTTGACACCATCAGACAGAATCGTGTTTATGAGACAGAAAAGTACAGCAGAACACGCAGGCGATATAAAACAGTCTACAACAGTCTAACACACACAACCACAGCTGCGGGGTGTAGTTGGAGCCAGTGCTGGTGTGGCCGCTGGTACCACCCTCCTACATGGGTGGGTGTTATCGTCGCTATCCCGCTGGGTGGCGTGACCCTTGCCACTACTGTCCTGGCGATCAGCTTGGCGGTTGGACAGCGTCAGATCACCAGGAAGCTGGAGAAGCATGCTAAGTATATAACACTGGCACAGAGCAGCCTTCGGGCTATCGACGAGTCTGTCAGCAAAGCTCTCGAGGATGGGCAGGTGATGAAGAGTACCACCATATATTGAAGCTCCAAACCCTGTACCGCACAGAGAAACCCAAAGTGCGCCAGCAATACCTCAAAGGCTCCAGTGGGCGGGTGGACATGGAGGAGTTAAAAAACGAGATGCTGTCGTGGGGCCACATCGAAGATCTCTACAGTGTCAAATAGTATGTTCTATCCACGGCTGGAACAGCGGCTTTAAGATGATTACTATAGATGCCTTCCCGACGAACCTCATGACAATCGACCAGAGCCAACCACCCCTCCTGGGTACACTCTGGACCCGCTCGAGAGCTGGTCCACGTGGTCTCCTGGATGACATATCGGATCTAACATTTATTTCGATCACAGTTGACAGGCTGTCCCGCATCAGCTTCTCCATCAATACACGACCACTGACAAACCTTGCAATCACCATCAAAGATGCAAAGAAAGCTCATACCTGCATGGCAGGCCCGAATCTCTCATTCTGGAACCAACAGCTGAACTTCGCTGTGTGGTGAGCCATGATAGGATGCGGCATCGGCGCGGGTTTCCTGCACTCCTATTCTGGTACCCCGAAGCTGTGCTCATTGTCAGCTATCTCAGATTCCATGTGTACCACATGGTGAGATGATTCCTCCATGAGCTGGGTGCAAGCCTGCCTGATATGAATGATTTCGATCCACAGCCCACGGGAACCGCTAGCTACAGCCTCTCACCAGCCAGTAAACTACAACGAGAGTGGTCTAGGCATTATGTATCGCGACCTGAGATGAGACTACTCAGCCTTCCGCTATCAAACACCCCGAAAAATCAGTCGTTGGAAAACGGCAACGTTCTCATTCGACTCGGACTCCGACGCCGAGGTGCTGGTGCAGAATATGCATATCACCGGAATCAGGCAGGACCATCCAGAGGCATTTACTTTGTCCCGCACACAACCTCAGGGGTCACACCAGCAGGGATCGTTCGAATCAACCAGTCCTTAGAAGCAGTATATTATTGTCTCCTGACAGCCCAGACCAAGCTGCGCCACTCCATAGACGGGGTGAGTGGAAACGAGGTGCAGGCCATGTTCAGCTGTCTCGTTGAGGACATGATTATTGTTGCAGATCCCAGTAGCCTCATTGCTAAGTTGCCGCAAGCCTTACAGAAGGCCTGTCGTAAGTTCGACTTCGCTATATCGCCACACCTACGACTTATTCCGAGCAATATGATCGTGAATGTCGAGGATCTAAAGGTCAGGGGCTACAATAACATGATAGTCACGGAGAATTCCCCATGTGTGCACTTTGGGTTTAACACTGACATCAACGCAGCTGCAGATGTCTTCCTGATGCCCATGACACCTAGGTCCCCTGGTCTCCCACGAGGGCCAGTGCTACCGTCATTCCGACTGTCGTTCAAACTGCTGTGGCTTGTCGGCTGTTGTGGACTATAGCCAGCTATGTATGGGTTGTTTGCCTTAGCATAGCGTTTGCTAACCATTGAAACACCATGCCTGAGTTCTTTCTCTATGAAGAGATCCATGTCATAGTTCCAGCTCCACACCTTAAACGTGCATCCCAGCGCAACCCCGGGCTTGTGTAATGTGTGCTGGATCCAGATGATACTGCTGGAGGCACGTGATGCGGAAGTTCTCAAAGACATCTCCAAGGAGCAGAGTGTCAGACCGCAGATAGAGGTCATGATAGTCTCCCATGGTCTGGCAGCCGAACTGGGCCTAGGTAGCATGTGCGTGGTTTTAGTGCTTTCAGATATTCCCTCGCCAGAGAGTTTACTGTAGAAAGTAGCTTGAGGTGGGAGAGAGGTCTCATTGAAACGGTGCCGCCCATCCATGTCCTCATAGGGGTATACACCCTTGCGGAGCAGGAGCTCATACTTGGTAGTGCTAGGTTCATACTGCTTTGTAAGTGGGAACGTTGTGGAACTGGCGACCAGCTTGTCAAGTGATGCTGGGAGGAATTTTGCTGAGTCGATAAACCACAACCGACGGACGCTGAAGGAGATGCACTTCTCCATATTGTTGGGGATGCAGCTGATCTGTCCCTCTGTTTTGGAGATGGCATGCATGATGAGGTGAGAATCATACCCAGGCAGGTTGTGGAACACGACCGGGATGGTGGTGGTCTTAGTGCTGAGGCGCAGCTTTAGGTTACACACATTGTGTGCTGCTCCCCGGTAGAGACCAGTGATGTGGCAGTGATCTCTGACACTGTCCCCATCTAATGGTCTGTCGCACACATGGCAACTGACTGCGGTTTTATGAGCTCGCCACTCCTCTCTAGTCATCTACATCGGCCAGGGTGGGCAAGCACGGCCGTTATCTTCTCCTCTTCCCATGCCAATCGATCCAGGAAGTGCTTAGCTGCATCTTCTCGATACAGCACTGGTGGTTCACTGACACCGTCACAGCGGACCACAATGTATGGGAACCAAGATCTCATGGTGTTGCGTTTTCTGTGTGCTGCTCTGAGCCGGATTCGCCTCTGGCCCCTCAATCTTGCGTGTTAGGGCTTCAAAGTCAGCATAGATGATAAATGGCACCTTGAGTTGCTTGTGGTAGTTTGTGAACTGTAGCATCTCCCTGTCCTCTGTAGGCATTCTTATGTGCATTGGTCTGCCACTGGTGCTGCAGCACTCCGGTTTGTGCTTGATGAGAAGGTCTTCGCGAGAATAACAGTGGAGACACCGCTCGATGACGGTGTCCCAGTGCTCTAAATACTTCGCTGTCAACTGGGGATTACTGTCTGCAGGATAAACAGCAGCCAAGAGAGACCAGCGAGGCAGTGGTCATCATTGTTCTGGACATTAACCATGGCACGTTCTTGCTTAATCGAAGCAGGAAGCTCGATTTAGGACCCACCACGTAGTGGTTGATATCTGGAGATGTTGAGGTACAATGCATCAACCGGGTAGACTGCCCAGCCAGACCCCTCGTGGGTGTAGTTCTCAAGGCCTTGCAGCACCTTGGCTTTGGCCTCCTTCACAGTCTCGCTAATATCGCTTGCCTTCAGGATGGCATGCTGCTTAGACCAGAACAGGAGATCTGTGGTGACCTCTGTCCTGTCACTCTTCTCCTTGTGGAGGGTGATCTTGAGAGCAAGGCAGAACTTCACCCCCTTCAGGTCGAGGACCTCTTCCACCAACTTCCTCTCGATCTTATCCAGGTTTTTATTCAGGAAAGCTGTTGGATCTTTTTCGCCATGTCCAGGAAGTTCCCATCCCCGCAGATAGTTCTGGATAGCCCTACTATTCTACTACTCCAGCGGATACTTTAAAAGTTCTACTGATGTACTAAACTTAGATTTCTGTCATTTCCACTTCTTCGGATATTCCGCCGTTAGTAGGAGTATCGTGATCAAGTTAATAAATTGTTATAATATTGCAATCTATGATGAAATAAACCTGGCTTGGTGTAGTAGGTGATAATCCACACGCACTTTTGTTATATTATCCATTAATACATACCGACACTCATTTTGGCTAGACTGCAATATATTTACATATACTAAGGCAAAAGTAGGCAATATAGAGTGTACATGTGTGTGCCCGCTTTAAATTTATTTTTCAATTATGACATTTTAAGCTTTTATATAAATTCTGTAGCTTACCAGTCTTTGGCTAATGTGAGAGCAACAAAAACCAACACCATCAACGCCGCTGTCTACGTGCTGAAACTCTACATACTATAATGCGCATTCATGGGTTTTGTTTGATTAAGCGCCAATTGACCCCATATCGCGAACTAGTGCAGCACGTCTACAACCACACAGAACAATAAGACGTTAGATGGCCTAAGAATCAAATCAAATTTGAACCAAGACAGTGTTTAAAGGTGCATATTCACACCAAATGCTTGGGAATAAAATCGATTAAATTGTATAAATTTAGAGGCTTAAATTGTGGACCTCAGTGTAATGAAACGAAATAAATCTTAGCATATGATGATTTCATAACGTAAAAATTAATATAATTTTTTTCGTTGTGAAATTGAATTAGGGACTCGTGCCTCTAATTCAATTTCCTAACTTCAAAAATTAGCTTAATGAAATCATTACACGTTAAGATTTATTTCGTTTAATTACATCTAAACACATAATTTAAGTTTCTAAAAGGATACAATTTTAACAATTTTATTTTCAACCATTTTAGTGTAAATATGCACCTTTAAACACTGTCGTGGTTCGTTTAAATACGGTGATGCACGTCTTTCACTTAGAGGTAATGTACTGCGAGTGGCATACGGCCAAAAATGGTCGATTGGATACATCCATATAATGGACACTTGTCTGCATCACTCAGCCGCCACTACGGTGGCGAACGTGTGTGGGACGTCGTGGGCCCAGCGGGCCACAAGATGCACCACATCAAACAATAGAGGGGGCCCGTTTCTAGCTATGATCCTCCGCTTTTTAGCTAAGTTCGGAGTACTTTATATAACAAGATAAAATGTAGTTACAGTTTCTATAAAGATATAGAGATACATATTTTAATTTTTTAACTGTAAGTAACTCATTTTAATAAATTATCCTTACTTTTAACTCATCTTGTGCATCGCAACCATTGTGGAATAATATCCAAATTAGATTCCCACAGTATACTGACGAATGAGAAGAAGAAGAAGAAGAAGAAGAAGAAGAAGAAGAAGAAGAAGAAGAAGACGAAGAAGACGAGAAGGAGGTGGGGGAGGAGGGGGGGGGGGGGGTAGGAAGAGGAGAAGAAAGAAGATACAACTAGAACACATTTACTGAAGTAACTGTAAATCTGCGATGACTGGGCAATAAGGAGTATTATAAGCCCTCTTCTCATATGATCATTGAACATGTCTGATGCTGATCTGATAAAAAGTCTAAGTGTTGTCGCAGTTTAAAGATCCATAGATGAAATTACCATAGTTCTACACAGGGTATGGAAAAGCTAATTTCTTGAAAACCGGTTAACCTTGACCCTGATGTATAAAATAATGTGTCCTGATTTGCTGTAGTGGAATTGTTTACCAAAATCAAGGAAAATGCCATTAAATGTCAAATAAATGAGAAATTAATTAATTAAAAGTAAAGGGATGCAATTCATGCCAAAAACTGACCAATTTTTGTTTTTGGCATGAATTACCTCCCTTTACCTATTGAAGTTGATTGTGTCAGTTCGATATGATGAATTTCGATTCTCATGATGGTTTGAAAGTGACCCGTCCAAGGTCAAGGTCAATCAGGGGTCAAAGTTACCAATTTTAGGTTTTGGCATGAATTACCTACCTTTACCTCTTGGAGTTGATTGAGGCAAATAAATCTGGTGAATTTCGATTGTTTCTGACTACCTGGTCCAAACAAAATTCATTAATGTCTCCTTTATTTGACATTTGATGGCATTTTCCTTGATTTTTGTTGAATGTGTTACTACAGATTCTGGAAGGATGTTATATTTCAACATGATCTGCAGAAACCGTCAGGGGAGTCGCTATCAGAATGTCACTCTCATACATTTTCTTTGAGGCATGTTCGGCATGGATAAGCATATTCCTCGGAAATTATTCACTGGATCCAAAAGAAAAAGAAAAACATCGCAGGCCCTAAGGTGTATTGAAAGTGTCTCAAGTTTGGGGGCTAGAAATCGCAAATAGTACTCAATGGACCAGAAAAATATGTGGTTGTCAGATGCGGGTTAACAGATTCTAGAGGTCTGTTAAGTTGCTCCATGATCTGCAAGAAACTCTAGGACGAGTTGCTGTCCAAATAGCACTCCCCTACATTTCCAATTGGACTTTTTAGACAAGAAAACGTGGAATTCTCGGGAACCATACACCAGATCCAATTTCTGTAGATGATCTATACATGCCTGATGCGTACTAGAAATGACCAAGTTTAGATATGATATTTCCAAAACTGGGTCATTTATCATCAAATCAATTTCCAACACAATCCCTATTGACCTATTTGTCTACGATACAAAAATCTCAATATCTCATGAACCGTTCAAGATATCGGAGTTCTGTAAATGGTGTCTCAGAGGGAATTCCGCTTCGGATCAGGCGATCTAAATGTTGAAACAACCCGATCATAATTCCGTCATCCATCAGCAAATCATGGAAATATTGTTTAGTGTGTAGATTTGCAATAATGGAAAGGTTAATATGTCCATTAACGATTTTATTTTAGAAAGCAATAGTAGCCTCGGGTATCTAGGGATGTCAGAAATGTCAACCCTCTGACAGGGACAGAAGTAAGAATTCTCATGATGTCAAATAATTGTTTTTATTCAGCATATTCTAAAAAACTGGTCACTGAACCGAAAAGATTTTTTTGGCCAACTTGTGGGTCAAAAGATCCTAGAAATATGTTAGGTTTCAAGATGATCTGGAAAAAATCCTAGGAGCCGTCACTGACCGAATATTGCTCCCATACATTCCCTATGGGACATGTTTGGAACGGAAATGCAGCATTCTGAAAGGCTAACATCTTGGCTATCGATTTTATTTTATTAATCCATAGTAGTATAATGTATAATATTATACTGTGGGTTTGACGTATATGTCAAAGATCAAGCATCTGACCAACCTAGAAATATGAATTTTCTTGTTTCCAAAAAATTGGGCTTATGCTAGATTTTCTCAAAATGGGTCACCGTACCCAAAAAATATTTTGGGTCACCATGTGGGTCAGGACATGCTAGAGGTGTTTGCAGTTTCAAGATGATAGAGGCAAACTCTAGGAGCAGTCAGTAGCCGAATATTGCTCTCATGCATTTCCTATGGGGACATGGGGGCACGGAAATGCAGAGTTCTGAATGGGTAACATGTTTGCTAACGATTTTATTTCACTAATCAAGAGTAGTATAATACATCTACACATATGACAAATTTCAACCATCTGACCGCCCTATAAATACGAAGTATCTTGATTCCAATAAATCCGGCTTATGCCAGATTTTCACCAAATCTGGTCACCACACCCAAAATATATTTTGGGTGGAGATGCTGAGTAGGACATGCTAGAAGTCTGTGAAGTTTCAAGATGATTGAGGAAAAACTCTAGGAGTAGTCGCTGTCGGAATATTGCCCCCATACATTTCCTATTGGACTTTTTGGCCGCGGAAATGCGAATATCTCGGAAACCATACACCCGAGATTTTTTTTTTCACCCCGAGTTCATTTCTGCAAAAAAAAAATTTTGGTCATTTTGACCCCAAAATTCGCCTGGCCGTCATTTTTAAAAAAAAAAATTTCCAAATTTTTTATTTTAATTGTCATCCTGAGCTCATTTCTGCAAAAAACGAAAACTGGTATTTTTGACCAAAATTTTTTCATGGCGGCCATTTTGAAAAAAATATTTTTTTCAAAAATAATCATCAGTGGCAACATCTTACCCAAGTATGGGAGTGCTCCGATCAAAACTCTAGGTGTAGTAGCACTTCAAACATTCATTTGAAATCCCCATACATTTCCTATGGGAGTTTTTGCCATGCATTGTGGGGTCAAAGGTCTGGCGGCCATTTTGAAAAACAATAATTTTTCGAAAACAAATGGCCAGTTGTAACATCCTCAGCAAGTATGGTAGTGATCCGTTCAAAACTCTGGCTGTAGTACCACTTCAAAGATCAATTTTGAACATCCCCATACATTTCCTATGGGAGTTTTTGCCCACTCAAGGGCAGATAACTCAAAAGCTAGTGAGCGGAGCCAAAATAAAAGTAATAGCCATCGATCGTGGCATGGGCCCTTGAGGTTGACCAAGTTTGGAGTTGATCGGATGAAAACTCTAGGAGGAGATGCGGTCTAAACTTTTTAGGCAGAATAAGTATAATAATAATAATAATAATAATAATAATAATAATAATAATAATAATAATAATAATAATAATAAGAAAGATCCTGAGTAAAAATAACAATCTGCGATTGCATCGCAGATTAATAATAAGAAAGATCCTGAGTAAAAATAACAATCTGCGATTGCATCGCAGATTAATAATAATAATAAGAAAGATCCTGAGTAAAAATAACAATCTGCGATTGCATCGCAGATTAATAATAATAATAATAAGAAGAAAGATCCTGAGTAAAAATAACAATCTGCGATTGCATCGCAGATTAATAATAATAATAATAATAATAATAATAATAATAATAATAATAATAATAATAAGAAAGATCCTGAGTAAAAATAGCAATCTGCGATTGCATCGCAGATTAATAATAATAATAATAATAATAATAATAATAATAATAATAATAATAATAATAAGAAAGATCCTGAGTAAAAATAACAATCTGCGATTGCATCGCAGATTAATAATAATAATAATAATAATAATAATAATAATAATAATAATAATAATAATAAGAAAGATCCTGAGTAAAAATAACAATCTGCGATTGCATCGCAGATTAATAATAATAATAATAATAATAATAAGAAAGATCCTGAGTAAAAATAACAATCTGCGATTGCATCGCAGATTAATAATAATAATAATAATAATAATAATAATAATAATAATAATAATAAGAAAGATCCTGAGTAAAAATAACAATCTGCGATTGCATCGCAGATTAATAAGTATAATAAGAAAGATCCTGAGTAAAAATAACAATCTGCGATTGCATCGCAGATTAATAAGAAAGATCCCGAGTAAAAATAACAATCTGCGATTGCATCGCAGATTAATAATAATAAGAAAGATCCTGAGTAAAAATAACAATCTGCGATTGCATCGCAGATTAATAATAATAATAATAATAATAATAATAATAATAATAATAATAATAATAATAATAATAATAATAATAATAATAAGAAAGATCCTGAGTAAAAATAACAATCTGCGATTGCATCGCAGATTAATAATAATAAGAAAGATCCTGAGTAAAAATAACAATCTGCGATTGCATCGCAGATTAATAATAAGAAAGATCCTGAGTAAAAATAACAATCTGCGATTGCATCGCAGATTAATAATAATAATAATAATAATAATAATAATAATAATAATAATAATAATAATAATAATAATAATAATAATAAGTATAATAAGAAAGATCCTGAGTAAAAATAATAATCTGCGATTGCATCGCAGATTAATAATAATAATAATAATAATAATAATAATAATAATAATAATAATAATAATAATAATAATAATAATAAGTATAATAATAAAGATCCTGAGAAAAAAACAATAATCTGCGATAGATCGCAGATTAACTACATTGTCTGTTGTTTGTCATTACTTTCTTGTTACAGGTGCTACATTGTCAGTGATAATTGAGCTTGAGAATAACCTCGCTATTATCATCTCCTCTCTCATTGCTGTGCTGTACACGCTATTCGGGGGACTTTATTCTGTAGTATACACAGATGTTGTACAACTTTTCTTCATCTTCATTGGATTGGTGCGTTCTATTTCTTCACAGTAATATAAAAATATGTATACAGTTGAATGTGTTGTACATATGACAGAGGTCGGATAATTTTGTAAGATGTCATCATACAACGCCTTTTCCAAGCAATGTAAGGGCCCAATTATCTGTTCCTTAAATATATGACGTCATAATCAACTATGTCACATGTAGGCTCACGTCACAATCAAAATGCATAATGAATGATGTATCTAGCTCCGTTATCGAGCAAGTCATTCTAGTGGTAAATTTTCAAAAGTAGTCTTCATTTTGCCTGCAAATGGACATTCTTCAAGAACGTAGTGTTAAGGTGACATAAGAGCGATTGGATGAATGAATCCAGTTTTACCTATGCTCCACCCATCTCTAGCTAAGCTCCCCCACGCTTTGCCCTTGTTTGAATCAATCAACCCCTGTACTCTCTGAATCTCAATTTCCAGAAACCTATACCGGTAAGCTGTTGAATATTTTGAAACTAATTTAACTGTGTGCTGTTGCTGCCTATTGTTAAATAGTAGCGACCTATAACTCGTACAACTTGGCGGACTATCAAAGGTGCATGTTCACAGTAAAATTTCTGAAAATAAAAGTGTTTAAATTATACACTTTTAGAGGCTTAAACTGTGAACCTATATGTAATGAAACGAAATAAATCTTAACATATGATGATGCCATTCCATATAAATTAATATAATTTTTTAAGTTGCGAAATTGAAATAGAGGCACATAATTTAAGCTTATAAAAGTATGCAATTTTAACCATTTTATTTTCAATCATTCTGGTGTGAATATACACCTTTAAGCGTTTATGACGGACTTAGATATGCCATTCATAACCTAGTTTCTTGTGACGTCAACCTACATGTGACGTAATCCATTATGACTTCATATATTTGACTGACAGTCCTCTATGGACCTTTCCAGTTTTAGCTATGCCACGCACATCTCCAGCTAAGCTCCACCCACACCGCGCTCGCGTTGGGATCCATCGATCACTGGCCGTTTTGACTATCAATTTCCAGAAAACTATACAGGTAAGCTGTTGAATATTTTGAAACTAATTTGACTGGACGCTGTTGCTGCCTCAAAATATTCATTACAATGTTTATTAAACACTAAACACATACAATTAATACAACCTGACGGACTATTAAGCGTTTAAGACAGACTAGATGGAGTCATTCATGACGTAACGATTATGACGTCATAACACACGTCACGTAGTTGATTAAACGTTCGGATGATGGATGGATGGATAAACTGGAAAGGTCCATTGTGACTCTTGGAGTGGACATGGGTCAAATGTTTAGCGCATATCCATCCCAATAAGGTATAATAATGACTAATATTTACTTTGCTAATGCTAGCTTTATTATGACATACGTACCCATGACTATTTGTTAATACTCCAGTGGATAGCATTTCCATTTGCATTGGCACACGAAGCTGTTGGAAGTATAACGGTCAATGCCACGACGAACTGGATTAAGGAACTTGACCCTGCAGATACTGGCTTTTATTTTGATGTATATATGCTGCTCATATTGGGTGGAGTTCCATGGCAGGTAAGATACCAAAATACAGATCATCTAGTTAATATAGAATCATTAACACAGATAGTGTGTGTTAGGAATGGGTGTTAATGTATAACTAATTCTCTAAACTAGTAATAGCTATATAATTAACCTAACTTACCCTGATGATAATTTTCATTAAGCTTAAACCTGGAACATAGCAGGAAAGTAATGGCATTGTTGCAAATAACTTATGACATTCTATGTATTTCTCCTTTTCGAAAACGTTATCAATTGACGAATTATAGATGGATACAAAGGGAGATAATGATATTGATATTAACATGCATTTGCTGAGCAGAGGAGCGGTGTTTTATATTTGTGTTAATGTTTGGTATTTCCTTGATATTCTGACTGTCATAGGAAGCTATTTTTTAGATTTTTCTGCCATTTCTGCAACTGTTCCCGCGTTGGGATCGACCGCTCCCTGACTATCAATTTCTAGACAACTGTATAGGTAAGCTGTTGAATATTTTGAAACTAATTTGACTGGGTGCTGGTGCTGCCTATGTTTCAAAATATTCAACATCATGTTTATTAAATAGTAAAGACACGCAATTCGTACAACTACGCTTAGTCCATCATCAATTAAGCGTTCGTGACGAACTTATCTACATCGTTCATGATGTCATTGATTATGACGTCACCCTACACGCCACGTAGTTGATTATGACGTCATGTGATTGAGGAATAAACTGGAACGGTCCATTGTATCCATATGATAGAATGTCGTACTATCTTACTCAAGCAATAAGCACCCATTATGTTTCCACATCACAGGTTCCATCAGATTATCACTAGATAAAGATAATACCACTTTGCACGCACGCACGCACGCACGCACGCACTGGCGGAGGCACGCACGCACGCACGCACGCACACAGGCGCACATGCGCGCGCGCACGCGAGAACGCACGCAGGGCTGACTTATGGGTACTGTGATATCGGGGCAGAGTAATGGGGGTGGGGGGGAGGCCCCCCTCCAGGTCCCCAACCACTAGAAACCAATTCATTATGTGGGATGTTGTCTGAGGATCCTCCACCGGAAAGATTTAAAATCTAAATGCTCGCAGATGGCATCTCATGCGACGTCAGATATAAATATGGACCCTCGGTTGACTGTTGCACAATTCTATTTTTACCACTTAATTTTTTTTTTTCCTCAAGAACTTGGGGCTGGAGTAGGGTCATAGTATAGCCTAGATCCTTTGAGAAAATAATAGTCCCACTCTGTTCATTGAAGTCATTTTCACATATTGGCTTAGTTTACAGGAAAATATGGATGTTATAAGGCTAGGAAATGTTGACAGTGGATGCTACGCATTCAATGTAACGCGTTCCTGGGGTGGGGGTGATGGTGGTGTCTGGGATATATGGACCAACCTAATATAGAGAAATAACGAACATGAATATGCATATAAAGATATTCCAAATTCTAATTTTCAGAACAATGTAGCCCTGTGGGCTTTTGACTGGCAAATGTATACATAATGTCAGTGTAGTCAAAACTGCGAAGGATGTCTGACTTGGTATCCACTAACGTCAGACTTGTGAGACGATTTTGTGACATTTCTGTTATTATGATCATTTTGAAAGTAAAAATCACAAAAACTTACAATTTTGCATATTTTTAAAAGCCGACAAATATTAGTTTTATTATTTTGTCGCACACGTGTGTTGGGCCCTCTAGTTTAAGTAGACCCAAGGCAAGTGCCTCTTTTGCCCATTGGATAAGACAACCCTGCGCGCTCACATGTCTAACTCTCCTTGAACATTACCTTCCTCTGTATATGTATCTCTCTATGGGAACAGACCTCGGCACATTCTGGCTCTTTTCTCTGCATGAGTGGCTTTAGATTTGGGTTAAACAATGTTTATTTAGTGTATGTGTAAGCACAATAAGACATGTGTACACATATGATACATGAAATAAATTACGAAGAAGAAGCGGAAAAAAGAACTTAATACCAATATTCATCATCATCATCATGCGTTTGACATCAATGATAACAATGATTTGATAGGTAACTTAAGGATAACAGAATGAAATCTTCCGGGGAAGCGAGAAAAGTATGATTTGAAGAATAAAAGCGGTAGAGGGAGGTAGGTGGAGCTCAGTGTGCTGTAGTCACCCGTGTTGGTTCACAACACATGACTATCCAAAAACTTCTGCAGCCATGTGTGTTGCTAGCTATTATTAGATATCACTTAAACCGGCAGGTTTCAGTAATGTATTGGCCTAGAATAGTGGAAACCGTGCTGTTTATCTCGACATCCACGCCAGCGCGACCATATAGAAGTTGCTGAGTGGTTAGGGTTGTAGGAGAGATATGGTTGGAGGCGAGCTCATTTTCAAAGGCTGTTGTTTGCTCATTAAGAAGTGGACGGTAACGGAAGTAATGGTTGACAGATTCAGCAAGGTGGTCACAAGGGCAGCTAGCAGAGCCAGAGAGAAAGTTATCGAATAGTCTGGCAGCCATGGTGGTCAACCTTGCGCTGGAGAATGCACAATAGGTTTTGCAGAGTTTGTATCTATGGTCCGTCCATATCAAGAATCCTAGTGATGTCAAACTGGCATCATTGAGCAGTTTGATAAAATGTCATGTTCCCATGGCAACCATTACTTCGAAAAACATCGGAAAATAGAATAAGTCAAATACCTAAGGATCTAGATGGGCTATTTTCATAATTTTGGCATCTAAACATATGTTTTAGAGCATGGCCTATCAAATGAGATCATGACCTTGAGGTTTAAAAGTCAAGGTCATTGCGAAAATACAAGGTCAACTTAAACATGCACTTATTTTCTTATATATTGCTGTAAATATCCATTATTGGCTCTGATGATTTTTTGGAGATAATATGGATTATATGCCGTCCTGGAGGATATCAAATTGAATGGTAGTTGCCATAGAAATCACAATAAAATGCAAAATAGGTAGGCCTATTGTTAACACCATATGTTTTTGGCATATGCCTAGTGCTCTGTCTCAGGTTGCCGATGTGAATCATGCGGAAATGTGTCTTTCCAATGTTAATTCTTGCAGAAATCTGAGGACACTGTCTGATTCAACCTCCGAAGATTTGCTTCTATCGTCAATGCTCGTCGGATATACGTTTATGAACTATATTGCCATCTGGAAGCGGAACTGCCTGCAGATCCTAACTTTAGCACTGAGTTCCATAGAAACATATACATCAATGCGAAAGATAGCATACTCATCAAATCGTGAAGGGAAAAGGCAGCGGTAATCTAAGCCTCCACTGTTTTACTTTATCCATGACTGTTACAGTTACTTTTGTGATGAAATTTGTGAACTTGAAAAGGAAACGAAAAATCCCTCTCCCGAAAGACGTGCTCTGGCTGGGTTGAACAGTCGAACTAGTCCTTTATGATGAGATAGGCTGCCTGGTGATGTCTGTTTGCAAGAGAGGTGGCTGTTAGTGACCTGCAGGCAGTTGATGGACGTTGCCATAATGATTGCAGAGTAACATTTATGGCTCCAGTGGTTGCCCAATTTGTAGCTTTAAACCCGGGAGTCCGACAGCAATGATGTATAGGTGATATAACGGTATAGATTTCTATAAATTTGTAAAAGCTGTAAATGATGATAGAATTCAAATCAGAAATACCATCAATACCTATGAACTATACAACAATTTTGGTAAAGTGTTATTTCCAAAAGGACAGTGATCTCTGATTCTTTTGCCAGTGTTTTCGTGCATGGTATGATGAACATGAGGTTTGTGGTTCAGAACCGAATAGGATTACAGTGACACTCAACCAGGATGATTGTGAATTTAGGATATGGTGGTTTTGACACTGTATAGCAGCAAACACAAGAGGCTGCAAAACATGGATGTCATCTTTGTTAAGAGGGCTTATGGATATGGTACAGATAGCTGCTTCCCCGGCATGTAACCTAGAATCTAATGCTTACAGTGGGAATGCTGAGGCAAATTTAGGGAATCTTCATAATGCTGTGTTAGACACTTCAACCGTCCCTAGGTTCATAAGCACTTATCAGAACGACGAGTGATGATGCTGGTTAGCATCTGGTCTCGGGGTGACGGACCTTGTACGAGACTGCCCTGTGGGAAACAAAAACCAGCTCCTAAGGCCGGTGGAACTCAATCGTTCCAGCGGGGCCATGCGACCATTGTCGCGAACAGTAAACACAACGGTCTCATCCCACGAGTTTGTGTAACCAGTATGCATGTCCATAGCAATTTCGTGATCTATGGACAATAATTTTACCTAAAACAGACTGTTGAGTATGCTAGATAAAATGATGAGCATACGAAAAACAAGACATAGAGACAGCCAGATGAACTTTTAAACATGGGGCTCCCGGAGGTACCACACAGGCTCGTAGGTCCGCAGAGGTATCCCCGCAAGGGATGCTCTCGTACACGAGACTTAACTAATTAACTTAATATAAGTTATTATACCTCTAAGCTGAAAGGAAAGAAGATTATCTCGGACGAAAAATCATGTGCCTCACGTGGGCACTACCCCTCGTGCTAGTTTGGGTGAGGAGTATTATCCTGGCGTGGACCGTCGTCGCTGAATCGTTGCGAGAGGCAAGTGCCTCGCAATTGTCTCCGTCTTGAGAAGGTGTTGCCACTGCTTAAAGCGGGAGAAGAATAGTAGGCAAAAATGGGCCTACTCTAATATTTCAATCCAAAATGCTTTAGAAAGACGAGACCGTACCTAGTGAGATTATGACTATAGGGGTGCGTACTGTTTTACGTGAAGACGGGACGGGGGATTCCCAATGGATTCCCTTGTCACCGTCTTATGTAGTTCTTGGTTTGCTGTATTAGTAGTTCCCACTTTATTTCTGCGGGCCTTCTGCTTTGCTTAATTCCGTTTAGTTGTTTTCAGAACAAGAATTATTTTAGGCTGCAACTGGCTTATATCTACCTAGCTATTAGACATGGCTGTCACGGAGAACGGATGCCCCCAAGACATCATTTACTAGAGACAGCGCTCATACATGTTATGTAGCAAGATCTCCAAACTGGATAAGAATCCGGACATCCCGCCCCGCAACCACATAAAACATTACAAGACATGGATTACATTTCACAAAAGCATTATTAGACCATTTCTCTTATCATTATGGTGTGGATAAGAGAGATGAATACCCACCGTAAATGTCCTTCCCGCAAGGGCGTGGCAGATCTAAATATCATGCCCAGACATTTTAATGGAATTCGGTGGGAATGCGTATCTCACCCATCACCGGGTCCTATGGAACTAATCGTTTTACCTGTCATTAGGTTTATATGCAAGTTGCCAGTTTTGCGCTGTGGTGCGGGAGGATTGTCAGTAAATAAAATAATAATTAATACATGTGTGTTTGCAGTGCTTTCCTACATTGGCTTAAAGTGCTAACTACTAAGTATCCAAAGATACACGGGAATGGGTGTGATACCGCACCCTGGCCATCACCGCTCGGAAACCCCAACAGTTTCCCAGAGTCGGATCAGCCCATGGTGCGGACGGGGACATCCAAACAATTAAGAAGCCACAAGGCTGAGTAGAGCATGAAGAGAGACAAAATCTTACTTATGAGTCTTACCGGAGTGCGGGGCTAGATTATCGCACTACCGGAAGAGAAGAATATATTACACAGTATGTAATGAAGAAAGTGTCTCTAATCATTTTGAACATATCCTATTGAGCTGAATAGAAAGGTTTAGTCGGTAGCATGCCGGGCTAAACAGAGTTATAGCACGGAGAGCGACCTCAGTGAAAAATTGTTGGTGGTGGGAGAAAGTGTTGCACATAAAAAATGTTGCTGTATAGTGTTTCCTATGTGCACTGCAGTCCTATATTTTCTATGAATAAACAAAACATATGACCATATGGCCACTAGCCATATATATACATAATCTAACCAGAACAAACAATACGGTGTCAAATGATTAAGATTTAGTCCCGATGACTAAAAGGAACCGTAACGGTCTAAGGACCGATAGTTATAATTTCTGTCTTTGTTGATAATTATTCTCATTTTCCTCAATGTGTTGCTAACCGCACTATAGTAGGTTCGTTAACCTGTACTGATATATATATATATATATATATATATATATATATATATATATATATATATATATATATATATATATATATATATATATATATATATATATATATATATATATATATATATATATATATATATATATATAGATATATATATATATATATAGATATATATATATATATATATATATATATATATCAGTACAGGTTAACGAACCTACTATAGTGCGGTTAGCAACACATTGAGGAAAATGAGAATAATTATCAACAAAGACAGAAATTATAACTATCGGTCCTTAGACCGTTACGGTTCCTTTTAGTCATCGGGACCGTTATTGCGGATGCGGAGAAATAATTGAACTGTGAAGTATAGTTACTTGAATACCTGGTAGTCATTCCTAAGTTAGGCTACCGTGTTACTGAAATTGAGACGTCAATCCGTAGTCCCCATGAGATGATGCGCTCTCCGAAAGCTGGAAAGTTCCTGCAGGTTGGTTCCCACAAGCTGTTTTCCGCAAACAAGACTCATGCAAGAACCCTCATGGCAGGAGTACATCACTCAGTGCTGTAGGCCTAATAGCATGTCTAACGAGCAGTCAGTAAAAGATACGATAGTACTACGTGGTGAAGAAAGTTTCCATACACCGATACAAAACAAAGCTTCCTGGTGCTGGGTACATCATCCAGCTCTGAAGATAATAATAATAATAGTACATTTTTAGAGCGCTTAATCCATGCAACTGCATGCTCTAAGCGCTAACGCGCGTAAGTATTCTATGGATATGCTATTTGAAATAAATAGAATTTAAGATTGGATTTAAAGATTTCTAAAGTTGATGAGTTTCTAATTTCATTTGGTAAGTTATTCCATTCGGTAGCTGCAGTGAAAGAGAAAGTTTTATGGCCATATGTTTTAGAGTTGACCTTAGGTACTTTTAGTAGATTTAGATTTGCAGATCTGAGAGAGCGACCAGGAATGTAAGGTTGTACAAGGTCAGAGAGATAGGCTGGTGCTGTGCCAGATACACATTGGTATGTCAGACATAGTGTCTTAAAAGTTATTCTTTGCACAATGGGGAGCCAGTGCAAATCATGTAGGACCGGAGTAATGTGTTCTCGCTTGGCACACAGGGATATGATTCTCGCTGCAGTGTTCTGGACCACCTGAAGTCGCTGAATAAGTTCTTTTGAGGCCCCAATCAGGAGGCTATTACAATAATCCAGGCGCGACGTTATCAGTGCTCGTACTAGCATGATCGCGGCCTCTTTTGTGATATAGCGCCTGATGCTGCCGATGTTGCGCAATTGAAAATAGCAGACTTTGCAGATGTAACTAACATGTTTATCCATAGTCAGTTCATTGTCTAAGTATACACCAAGATCCTTTACGACAGTTGACAGCTTTATTTGACTATTTCCAGCTGTGATGTCACATAGGTCGGTCTTAGCACGTCGGTTTGCTGGCCCGACTAACAGAGCTTCAGTCTTTTCATCATTAAGTTTCAGCATGTTTGTAGTCATCCACTCTTTAATGTCTATATAACACATATTGAGCTGACTTGTTGCTAAGCGTGCAGTACATGTTGAAGGTTCAAAACTAATGACAAGCTGTGTGTCATCAGCATAGAAGTGACGCATAATGTTGTGCTGATCAATAACCGATCCAAGTGGTTGTGTGTAGAGTGTAAATAACACCGGACCTAGAATAGACCCCTGAGGCACACCACACACGAGGTTGACTGGTTCTGAAAGTGTGCCGTTAATATATACAGACTGGTGTCTATCGGATAAATATGAGTGAAACCAGTTCCAGACAGTGCCTTGTAAACCAAATACACTACTCAACTGTGACATAAGTAAATGATGGTCTATCGTATCAAATGCGGTACTGAGGTCAAGGAGTAGCAACAATGATACATTACCTCTGTCTACCGCCTCTCGAATATTATTGAGGACGCATAATAGAGCAGTCTCCGTGCTATGACGCTGACGGTACGCTGACTGAAACGGTTCATATAACGCATTGTCACTTACATGAGCTGATAATCTTTTGAACACCGCCTTCTCGATTAGCTTAGACATAAAAGGCAGGTTCGAGACAGGTCTATAGTTTTTTAGAGTATCTTCGTCTAGGCCAGACTTCTTCAACAGTGGTTTGACAACTGCCCGCTTAAATGTCATTGGCATGTGGCCAGATTCTAAGCTGGAATTAACCAGCATAGTTATTGTTGGGAGCAAGATGTCAATGTTTTCAAGCACGATTTTCGTAGGAATGGGATCGAGAGTACCGGGCAGAGTTTACTTGCTGCGGTCGAAAGTAGAAAGAACCTGCACGATCAATGCGGCGGCGATTAAAATACCACTTTTAGGCGTGGCCAGCAGATCCAGCGAGTCATCCATCAAAGAACATCCTGCCTCTACATCTGTGGACTCACATATTCAGGCCGTAAAGGCCTCACCGCAAATTTGTGTTCCGAATGTAGATGTTAGTATTCGTGAACATTTATCAGAAGTTCCAATTTATTCCCGTAAGTAGGAAGTTTACAAAATTGTTTTTACTGTGGTGGGTTGGCTACTGGTAGCTACGGGAACGCGACGAAACTGAAGTCATATGCGTAATATCTATCGATCGTAGCTAGTACAGGTCCAACCTGTTCGGCCCCTGGCCGATGATGCTCTCGATCACTGGATCGCTTCTCCTTTTATATTCCTCGTGACGTCACAGGCGCAGGCTCCATCCAATCATCGTTCGAGCAACAGCCAATCAGCGCGTAGCTAAAAATAGCGCAATCGAACGTTCTAGAACATTCTAGAAGTTTTGCGGCCACGTGGTTATGACGTCACGGCAATATTTTGAAGATAATCATGAAGAGTTTTCCCTGTATAACTCAGCCATTTATCAACCGATTTTGAAATGGTTTACAGATTTGAAAAGCCCGTCGAATTCTGGTCTTGATTAATGCCAGATTTAACGGGAACAGGCAATCAATAAGGATTACAGGCTACCATCTCGGTACACTAAAAGCGCCATCCTATCTAGGTCGTAACTACGCGCTCCATATAAACAACATCCCGGCGCACGCATGCGCATCATGCGCTTTAACGAACTTAGTCGTTTTTCGACACGCTATCTCTCCCATAGGCCTATATACGCGGATGGCTCTACCCAGAGGGGCGTGTTTAGGAAACGAGTCCAGGATGGGCGGCGTGTACCCAGCTTAGCTGGTACGGCCGCATCCAACCGGTCGATCCGAACTACATTAGACAGTTCAACCATGCCTAAGTTCATTAGCACTGATGGAAACATAGGCTATCTATACAATGATATTCTAGACAGTCCAACCTTGCTGAAGTTCATGAGTACACCGGAGGCAGGAAATTCTCAGCCAGGGACCAGCACACCTGCAATTAAACCAGTTTCTCACAGTATCCCCGGTGACAATGATTTAATTGCTCATTTGTAAAAACTGGCTCAGTTATTATTAGATAAGGGGCAGAAAATTAAGGAGCTTGTAGCTCAACTGAACAAACATTAAATTCTCAGGTCTATGACTACACTGCAGTCAATATCTTGTCAAATAGATATATGTGTTTGAAATGAAACATCCATGCAGACAATTAAGAAACCTGTCAAAGATGTGTCAATTCAGACTCTCACCAAATCTGTGACAGAATTCTGTAACCAGACTTCTGATTTGACTGAAGAAAACATCTCTAGGGCTATAAACTACAAACCAGTCCCAAAACAAAGAACACATATCTCTAGAAAGTTTCTACCCATACCAACATTAGCTTCAGCAGTATCGTCCTCCGTTCATCCAGAAACTGCACTTGTGAAAGAAAACCGGACAGTGGGAAAACTACTGAGGGAAAATGCGGACATTATAATAACAAAAGGAATCAATACAGCTGGTTTAACGGATGGTTTTAAATTGAATACAAACAAAGGAGCTAGAACCAATTTTCTCATGAACAAAATTTGAAAGATGAATTACATAGGCCTGGCTTAACAACTGATGCACAGCACTATAGACCAATATCCATTCTGCCATTAGTGCCAAAAATATATGAACATAATGATTACAATGCACTTTGTGACTACTTGACACAATATGAATTGCTGTCTCCGTATCAATCAGGATTTAGGCCAAAACACTTGTGAAACTGCTCTGTTAAATCTTGTAGAACAATTATGCAAGGCTCTAAATGGCAAGCTCATTGTTCGTAATATCATGACTGATCTAACAAAGGCATTTGACATAATGAACCATGAGTTCTTACTAAAAAGTCTGCCATTTATCAGTTAAATGCTTATGCAATTAATTGGTTACAGTCATATCTATTCCAACGCAGACAGTGTGTGGCCATTGGAAATAGGGTCTCTGATCCACAATCCTTACATTCTGGTGTTCCGCAAGGCTCTATTTTAAGTCCCTTATTTATCAATGACTTACCACTTATTGCTACTAATTTCTCCTTAGATATGTATGCAGATGACACAACAATCCATACCATCGTGAAAACTAAACCTGAACTTGGTGCATCTCTACAAGATACTTTTTAGGATGCTGCAGATTGGTGCAATGCGAATAAAATGCTTATCATTTGCAAGAAAAAATCTATGTTCAAATGTAACAAAAGAAAAGGTGGAAGCAAACCATACTGTTCAGCTTCAGTTAAAGAATGCTGTACTAGAGCATGTCAGAAACTTCAAACAATTGTGACAATTGACTCTAATTTAAATTGGAAAACACATATAGATAATCTATGTAAGAAGATAGCTGACGTACTAGCTTTTATGCGAAATAATGTTAAATTAATGAACCAAAACTGTTGAATGACGTTTTACAATGGCTATGTACATCCACATCTGAATTACTGTCTTTAAGTGTGGGATAACTGCTCCAAAACTGAATGGGACAGGCTTCTGAAGTTCTGAAACTTCAAAAATGAGCTGCGAGACTTATTCTTGGTGCGACTAAATATACAGGAAGTTAGGCTTTGTTTCATCAATTAAAATCGATATTCGAATTGCAACAATGGTCTACCAGACACTGAATGACCAGGTACCACAGTATCTAAGAAATATGTTTACTTACACATCAGATGTACACAACCGCCAACGCAAACCTATCACAGATTCTAACATCCATATGCCAAGACCTAAAACTGATGTTTATACAAGAGGCGTTGCTTGTACATGTACTAGAACAGCCTACCCTTTAATATACGAGAGACATGGCCACTAGCCTCCTTTAGGTCGAAACGTATTGTCAATGTAACCATGTAATTACTTTTATCATATAAACAGGCCTTCTAGCCCGTTCCATATTTAGTATTTTCATTGGCTGTTGGGTGTGCAATCCATTTAAATCGACCAATTAAAACATCGATTGACGTGAGCGTGATGCATAGGGATTACAATGCGATACTGTTTTACTACGACTTCTTTACTACGATTTGTCATTCATGAAACGTCATCGCAAAATGTCATCGTTTGACAGTTTATCAGTTGGCAGCGAAGTCATGATTGATGGCTGTGGCTCTGCGATAGTCTTGGAAGAAAAGTTTAGTTTACGGCTGACTTTGCCAGATTTTGTGCGTGTCACTATATTTTGCTGCGCATTCAGTATCTGTTATCAAGTAGTGGTGCATCACAGCGGCGGTATGGATTTCATGAAAATCAACGATGAGAAATCAGATAAAAGTCACATCAGCAACTATTGGCAAATATTTCAAAATTTCAGTTTATATGATAAATAAAATCTCAAACTCGGTCACTTTTCATATCACTATTATGAACCTCATTGAAAATTATCAATTTTGCACTCGCCAAAGCTCGTGCAAATTGATAATTTTCAATCCAGTCCATAATAGTGATATGAAAAGTGGCCTCGTTCCAGATTCTCTATAAATATCATTCCATTTACTAGTATTTCCTTTATCATATAATTGTATACATTTCCTTGATAATTGTACAGACAAATTATAAGTATAATCCGGTCATACTGAATCGGACTCCTGCTATATGCTATATGTTAGGCACAGACTGAACGTCATGCCACAATGTCATTGTCAAATAAAGTTGTTTGATATAATTTATTTGTGTGTAGGCCAGAGTATTATATACATAAAGGCAGCAACACCACCAGTCAAATTAGTCTTCAAAAAATATTAAACAGCTTACCTGTATAGTTTTCTGGCATTAACCCTATTTCAAAGGTAGCAATATATGGATAGTGATATTGATACCATATACGATGATGTTCCATGATACTAGTCAACGAATAACGGTTGGGTAGTGATATTGATACCATATACGATGATGTTCCATGATACTAGTCAACGAATAACGGTTCTCCAGGATCTCAGCAGCTGACGTATATGAAATATTGCCATTACTGCCACTCTTATTGCGGGTCAGATGAAACGGGAAATACTCAAACTAAATGTCTACATGCCTTCTGTGAGATTTTAGGTATCAAAATTCCTAACGTGCTGGGATGTGATAAAACCCCACGTGAACAGATTAGAAAGAAAATCCGTGTTTCACCTCAAAGATCTCTATGGAAATTAAACAGTTTCATCCAGATAATAAAATGTGTAAAATTGCATGCATTTACAGAAAGTAAACACAAACTGGGCGGAAGTTATGACTCATAGGCCCCTGTGAAAAGTTTTTAAAATTTCTACCCGGGGCCCTCAAAACTGTCATTAGGATCACAAGAATGTCAGAATCCCATTTCAACTGTAATGTCGATGCAGGCGCCTAAGATTGGACGGCTGTGGCATTTGGCTACATTAGTCTTACAGCTTGAAGTTACACAGGGGTCCAAAACATGAAGGGAAAAAATTGTGTCGCTTTCGGGGCCCTGGAAATTTGGAGCCCCTGGGCAAATGCACTTGGTGCACTGCCTTAAGTTCGGGCATGCACACAAAGCTCTTCTGCGCAACTAGGATGCCTAATGTTCTGTTGATAATATAGCGATCCATATCTAGCTATGCCCCGCCCATTTCTAGCCACGCTCCGGTCAAATGCTTTAAAGATATTGAAAAATAGGGACACTCTTTTTGGTCATCTACAGCTTTGGCGATATCGGTATATATGCCTAACAGTTGATTTAGTGTAAAATGGAGGGGGTGGGGTGGGGGTGAACGATACTAATAGCGAGTGGTGCTATTTCTTTTTCGATTTGTGATCAAAAGATTTGTTCGTGTTGTAATCGATTTAGATACTTTGAATCCTGATTCACAGCATCCCATTTTCAAATTAATTATACAGATAACCTGTTCAATATTTTGAAACTAAGTGGACTGGGTGCTGTTGCTGCCTATCTCAAATTAGTTCCAAAATATACAACATAATTTTTATTAAATAAAGAGGACATGCAATTGATACACATGAGGGAATATTCAATGTCCATGATTGATATAGATATGCCTACAGCATTCACTACACATTTTATTGTAACGTCAACCTACACGTGATGTATTTAATTAGGACTTTATATGCATGAGTGACAGATCGGATTCATCCACTGTGACTATGTGACATAGTCAGAATCTTACGTAAAACGTTCACTATGTTTTTCAGGCATATTTTCAGAGAGTCTTGGCTTCAAAATCAGCATTGCGTGCTCAGATAATATCCTACGTGGGTGCATTTGGATGCATCGTCTTGGCAGTGCCTGCTGCAATCATGGGGGCTATAGCAACTGTCACAGGTATGTACTAAAATAGCAATTCAACACCCTCTTGCATGGGGGACGCGTGAGACGAACGGGAGTCCAGACTACTTATTATGCAATCTATGAAGTTTAAGTTATTTAACATTCACAGAAGTGGCATTAATTGGCTGTATCACTATTAGTAGAGGGTAATTCTGTGAATCCGTGACCAATTCATCGTTAAGAAAGTTGATACTTCTTAAGCTTACTTGCGACGTCTGCAGTGAACAGGTCAAGACTGGGCCTGATGACTTTAGGATTGAGATTTGGGAGATAAGGTTGCATTTCTCTCTACACAGATTGGTAATGTCCTACTCAAAGACTAATGCGACTACTAGTAACAGTTAACGATTATGGATTTATTAAACTTGTAAAACAACTTGATAACTTGACGAAATAACATGATAAATATTCGCAGATTGATTTCTATAGTTGATTAGACTAATACTGACAATTCAATAGCTATAACAATTTCGTACTAAGACAGTTCTTATTACAATAGCAACTGATCTTATGATCATTTAATCAGCGAGTGATGATGATTGTAAGCATCAGCTTCATTTATACACAAAGATAGATTTAGCTTACGTTGGACCTTGCCGCTAATTCTCCTAAGCCGTGGAGGTTGATTGGTCAATTACATATATTACGGCATTACTGCTTAATCAATCTCCACCTATTTTCTTCAAGAAACATCCATCTCCACAATTAGGATCTGGATTGATCCAGTACGTACAATCATGATCATTTTGATGGCTTGATGATAGCTAGCAATAACAATTATTGCTTTGACTTGCCAATCAAATCGAAATACCTTGCATAATTCCAATTGAATTTTAACACCTCTATGACGGAATCTTTCCTATCCATGTATAACGGGCAAATCGTTGGGGTTCACTGAGTTCTTATCCATCAGAGAGCATTATAGGTTGTTCTCTGACCGGGCACATAGATGATACCTCATTCTGTAAACACCAGGAGTGGCTGTAAGTCCTGATTTATAATCAGGTGCTTCTATTATGAGAGTCAATGAGAACTGGCGATTTAACCATGTATATGTGCTTGGGATAAATCTTGCCTCCATTGTCTTAAAACAAGCCTTAAATGACATCTTTCAATGTATTGATGCACCAAATACTGGCACGTCTTTCTTCATACATGCCTGAATCAAATCCGTCAATACTGTGTATACTTTTATATTTAATCCTGTATAAACCACAGAGGTCTTACTAGAAGGGCGGAAACTAGTCTGTTAATATACACAGTTGCCAGGGTCCAAAGTAGACTGAACTAAATAGTACATGAAAATGTCGCTTGATAAACATACAGGCGTTCAGACCTACATAAGTTATTCAAAGTTAAGAATGATTCTAATATGGAAGTATGGATAATAATGTGTGCATTCGTTGCTTGCTGCTATTTAGCAACAGTTCAGCAGACAAGTACCTGGCATGGAAGCAACAATTTATACTAGGGGTAAGTCAAAGCATTCTAATATTTTTTCAACATCTAAATGGATCATGGGTGTCTACCTATCTATATATCCATCCATCCATCCATGAATATATTCGCAGTACCAAAGGGTTTGATCAAAGCTAGAAAAACTTCGAGGTGTATGTTCGCACCAGGATGCTTGGAGATGGAATTGTTGAGGTGGTAAGCTTTTGGAGGCGTGGAGTGTGTGTCTAGGTGTGGTGGGGCGGGATTGGTCTTGACATGTGATGCTTTCGTTTCAAATGAACTAATGTGTTGTTGTTTTTTCGTTTTTTGTTGTGAAATTGAATTGGGGACTAAATTATATTGACGTATGCTTTATGAACACGTCATAATTTGGGATCTGTTTCGTTTAATTGCACCTGAGCGCACGACTTAGGCCTCTAGAAGCGTTACATTTCTTAAGTCTTGTCTTGGGGAATATTTGTGTGAATATGCACCTTTAAGAGGAGGTTGACGTGAGCGGGCATACACACACTCACACTGGAACAGATCAACAGACAAGCACGCATGAAATAGCTTAAATTGTGTAAATATACTCGCACACGCATGCACACGCGAATGAATGCAGGCACGCACAAATGCATAACACACTCGAATACTTAGTAGATATTATCACAAGTACTTTATTGTTTTAAACACGCAAACAGGCGCACATCTACATACATATTCACGCACAGATCACAAAAATGCTACACACTACCCAACTACTAAAATCATGTAAAAACACAAAGACGCTTTAAAGGTACATGCATATAGACACATATATGAACACAATTCCAAATCATATCTTAATTATTTTATTAATTTTCATTTAAATCTTATAGTCATCATGGTATAAGTTCTTATAAACTGCACATATTCGTCATTATTATAATCTATTGTATAATATTCGGAGCGTGTCGTAACTAAGTCTCTTGAACAATAAAATATGTTTAAACTAAATCCATCCATCTATACATTCATCCATTCTGTTTGTTTGTTTATTAGAATGAGCGACTATCAAATAATATTTAAATAATAAAATCATATAGCATTAAATGCACTATCACACCATCATTGTAAAATGACTCAGTCTGTGACATTTAACATTCCTTGTGAAAGCGGCCATAATATTTGTCATTGGGGAATACCGCTATTGTTAGGTCAGTCCTATTTACCATTAGAACAACTTATAATGACGTCATGATGACGATGATATTAATGAATATTTTTATCTGAAATGGCATCACAACGGTTAGGGTTAACTACAGGCTCGACAAGGACAAGAGGTTACTATCAATAATGGTTGGGTCTGTGAAGTCTGTTGAGTCTATGAAGTTCGTCGAGGCTAGCTAATCCACGAGTCCCCTCATGTCCCATGTTTACAACGGGTTCAAGGGTTTGAAACTGGATTTAGCAACATTACGGTTCACTATAAAGAATGAGCAGGGCTGACACTCAAATATAAGCTTTCTGGGATGGGGAATTGAATAAAATCTGTAAGATAAATTTTAAACATATATATATATATATATATATATATATATATATATATATATATATATATATATATATATATATATATATATATATATATATATATATATATATATATGTGTGTGTGTGTGTGTGTGTGTGTGTGTGTGCGTGTGTGCGTGCGTGCGTGCGTGCGTGCGTGCGTGCGTGCGTGCGTGCGTGCGTGCGTGCGTGCGTGCGTGCGTGCGTGCGTGCGTGCGTGCGTGCGTGCGTGCGTGCGTGCGTGCGTGCGTGCGTGCGTGCGTGCGTGCGTGCGTGCGTGCCTGCCTGCCTGAAAGGTTCCAAACTCCTGTACACGAATGGTCAACGGTGTCCTGTAAACAGAGTTATAGTGAAATTTTTGTCATACGATGTTTGTTGGGTCATGTGTACTTGAGGAAGGCTTGGATGTTTTAAATTTTCTGTCTATTATTGTATTTCTTCTCAAAATGAAGATTTAACATTTTCCCATATCATATAAGACCTACCATTCAAGCGTATGTGAATAATGTTGAATATAATAAAATCTAGTGCATATGTATCATAAGAAGGGTAGCCATTGCTATTAGTTTGTCCTTTTACAATGTTTTGAAGACAAGTATCAATTATTGTGAATAGGAGAGAAAATATAAACTTTCTCGATTGAGACGTGGAGCCGTAAGATGCTTAGACAAATAGTGCAGACTGCTATGTAAGAAAAAACAGTCCCGTATGAATTGAATGCCCAAATTGACATGGTGGTTGATTTCACTTAATTATGGTCTGAAATTAAGACAAATTTTCGGTGACAATTTTTTCGACACCCGTGACCCCTGTAGGGCCATAAAATCCAAGATGGCCACCGTCGCTCATGGAAACTACATATCTCTGGAACTATTTTAGCAATTTCAATAAAGTTTAGAGTCCACTTTATGTTTTTCAAATATGCCTGATCATTTGAAATATGTTTCAGGTCAACAGGATGTCAAGATCATGCAACAAGGTCAAGGTCAACGTCAGTTTTTGTCTCTCGGTGCAGAAATATGAGCACTATGAGCTGTAGATAATTGATCAATTTTCATGATGTTACACTCTATTGTTATGTTTTCAAACTTACCCGATCATTTGGAATATGTTTTATCTCGATAGGAGGTCAAGGCCACAGGGAACGGTCAAGGTCATTTAGACTGTGGTACAAAATTGTGTTTTTCTTGTTAACTCTTTGCCGTTAGCCCTGAATTCACACAACATTGTGAATATACTAAAAGAATCCACGGTAATTGCATTGAGGTCACTTCAGCAATCCAGAGTCAACATTTATACTGACCAAACATGGATTTTTAAGCGGAGGCTTATTAATAATTAGGAGGCAGCTGAGACATTTAATTCTACAGCATGTACAGTAAATCACAATAGATAGATATGATATACACTGTACCTATATGGTAGCTTGAATATGAGATGGCCATGAAAGGTAGCATTTGTTCACATAAAAATCGTGTACCTGAATGGTAGGGATTGTTCATGTGATGACCACACTTGTACACGAATTTTTGTATATTTCTTAATAACTGTGTTTTCTCGACATAACCAAGGTACATTTACGTAAATGCCGACTAAAGTTACCACATGCAGTGACGAATGCTAATGACTAGTATTATGGCTGCTGTACAAAAGATATGTTTGTGTACATGAAACGTGTATTATATATGGCAGGTACATGACGGGTAGCTTTCGTGCTTTTATTTATTTATATATATATATATATATATATATATATATATATATATATATATATATATATATATATATATATATATATATATATATATATATATATATATATATATATATATATATATTTATATATATATAATACCGTTTCTATGCTAATCTCTGTTCAATTTGTTTTTGTAAGGATGAATTGGCCACTCTGTATCACTCCATTCTTATTGGAGGAAAGGATTGTGAAGGGTTCTCATTAGCATTTTAGACCATATCCCCTCTAAAGACGGGATTGGTTTAGTGGGTAATGGATGCGTGACATAATATGATAATAAGATGATGTCATGATTCTCTCCCCGCTTAGAGTTTAAGGATGTCGAGTGGTTAAGCTATTACAGTGGATTGACATTGAGATTCCCCCACCCCCTCCCCCCTTTCTCTCTGTTCCTAACGGCGCGACGTCGCCGGTATGGGGCGGGTCACACCTAGCGCCACCGCCCGTCTAAGTGCGTTTGCGTTCCACCTGTGATGGCGACTCTGGGGAGATGGTGCTCCACGCACTGCCAGATGACTCACAGCGGTCTTGGGGTCTCGTAGGGAGGGGGTGGGACTTGGTTGGCTACAAGTAATTGTGGGCCGTATATTGGGATGGAAGAACATCTTGGTTCTCGTGGAGTCGAGTCCGAAATTGCTCCCAAATGGCTTATCTCGATTGTGATGTCAGAAGCTCGACTTCTAATTCCCTGACACTGGGTGGACCAGAGGTTAAATAAGGGGTGGGGTTGGGGTGTGGTTGGCATAGGGAAGTAGAACCTTTCCTCCTCTTCGGACGCAGATCTTTCAGAGGGGGTATCCATTATGTCGACAGTTCTAGAAAGGCAACACGATCACAGATCAACAGTGCAAGAATAACAATATTTATTGAACAAGGATAATTGTGGTCTCCTTCGTCAATTCGTTCGAAACAATATAATGGTAAATAATAAAGTAATTATAACGAATAAATCTTAAGTGCAAAACAAAATTTGGTACTTAGGTATTCCTTTCCAGGTTACGAAAAACTGTCTAACACGGACAAAATGTGCCGTATGTTTTCTTCTGACTTAAGCCTGTTTTGGCGAATGGACGTCTGGAAAATTGTCGGGTGTAAGTTAGGGATGGGAGAAATACTGTTGAATTCGGAATACCAATATGCTGTAAAAGTACTTCATTGGATTAATAACCCGTGCCATGGATAAATATAAAGAAAGAAATAACAAGAAATAACAGGGAACGACTCGAGAAACTAAACGTTGCAGGATGTCTTCTTAAGTCCACCTGAATCTGGAATCGTCACACAGAAGTTCCATTATAAAAGTCTGGGGTGCAAGGTTCCGATGCTCAAAATGTGTTCGACGGACGTTTAAACGTGAACAAAAACCATTAGAAAATTGCGTAACCAGTGTACAATATTGACAGAATTACACATATAAAAATCTGCTCTGCCATAGTAATGCCCAGATGAATGGACAAGGAAATTAATGAGGAGCTAATTGCTCTAAAATGCTTAACCAACCGAGCTTCCACGATTATTTCCTAGAAACTTTGAACCGAGTTCTTAACTCTCAAGTGATAGTAAATTCATTCCAGAGACGTATCGGACAGGCAACCGTCCAATTATGAAGATCGGAGAGATTCAGTCCAGCGAAGAACGTCCGGTTCCAGGCAAGTCCAATTGACTTATACCATGGAAACGAAAGATCCAGCTGCAACAATCTGTACAGTGCGGATGATAAAAGGTGTCCCATAAAGGGGCTTCTGAGAAGTGCAATGAGAGCGTTATTACAACTTAGAATACTCTCTTATGGTACAGAAAGACTTAATATAAGTTTAAAGTTGCTGATCTCAGAACTCACCAGTAAATAACACAATCGTTTAAATCAACTTAACTTTAGTCTAACCTGCTTCAATCAACGTGGCACAGCCAATGTGTCACTCTTATGGCATGTATGACGAAGAAACATGCACGTTTATTAAACTAGCATGTCAGGTAGTGGAGAGACAAAGCACAAGAGGAAATAGTAAGGAGCTATATCTACAGCCTATCATCATGAAGGCAAACTACTTCTAACTGAAAGTAGTGAAAAACTGGAATGACCTAATGCCTAAAGTAGGTTGTGTCTGCGCCATCAGTATGCACGTTCAAGGATCGCCTAGGTAGATTCTTGAGCACACAAGACATTCTCTATGATAACTACAAGGCGCAAATCGGAAGTTGTAACAAAACACAACATTGGGAGAAGAGGACAATGGAGTCTGGTGAAGAGGGAAGAAAACATCGCTAAGTATCGCTACGTAAAGGTTGTACATGATTTTCAAGAGCTAAATCTCTTCCACATGAGGAAGGGAAACATCTGTCGAACGTTCAGTCCGTCGGTAATGTTCAGGTAATGTTCAGGTTTCGTCTCCCGTAAATGGTGGTTGGCATGTCTACCAAACGTCACGTAGGGAAATAGTATTTGAATTACCCACAAACTATGAAACTATACCGGAAGTCGGAAACCCGTCCGCGAGGGAGAATATGTCATCACAGTCCATCGATGTCGGTAACTAGCGGTCGTTGGACGGAAATCTGCAGGTATCTACGAGGTGAGGCGAAAAATCTGCTCTGATTGCATTTTATGTAACTTAATAATACAAATAACTGAAGCAACCATTAATGTTCAATGAGCCTCAGGGAAAATTCTTGTGTTGTCTGGCGAACCGAAACATAAAACTGGAATGTCACCTATACTTACAACACACACACACCCAGCCCCCCACCCCACCGCCCCCACTCACACACACGCACGCATGCACGCACACACACCACACCCCGAATCTGGAGTAGGGAATTATTATAAATTATTGTGTTAATGCTACTGACCCCAGGACAGAAAGAAACCCCCCTAGTTATGTAGTTTTTAATAATGGTGACGGCTAAAATCTTAATGTTGGCATTCGATAGTAATCCGGGTAAATAATAAATAAATAATAAAAAAAACTAATGAGAAAACACCATGTCCGGATATATATAAATTAGAAACATGTAAGTAAATAGGTAACTGTTCCGCGTAGGATATAAGAGTCCTTCCGGAAGGTATAAATGTCTGCATACCCAGGGGTGGGTGGCAAATGTTCACTTCTCGAATATAATCGCCCAAAGTCCCGATGAAACCGGACAACTAAAGGTAGAAGAAACCACCTTGGAGGATCACGACTTCCGCCCACCAAGTCACCTCTCGTCATCAAGCGATTATGCCAATAGGTCCACTAATAATACTAATGGTTGAACACTAATAATTTAACACGAACCATCTGTTGAACTGACAAACGTGTGCACATTAAGATCGAAGAGAGGTCCCACGCTCCTTCAGCGTGATGAGTAAACCCGTTTGCCAGTCGACAGAAGTCACTCGGAACTGGATGTCTGAATACGTGCCTAAGAACCGGACCACTTTCCCAAATTTCACGTTAAATAGCAACGTATCCTAGTTCTGGAAAACTACGTTTCAGGTATGGCAGTTGACAGTTTTCAGGATTTAACAGGAGAACTAAAAAGCAGGATGAATCTTTCAAGTCTCCTATGGACCCACGGGCCAAACAACTTTCTACATGTTAGTTAAACAGAGACAGTACAATAGCCTCTAAACACGAGAAAAATTCTTCGCAGTCATTGATCTACGGATATAAAGTATTCATCTGCAAGATATAACCAAGGACAGTTCAGTGGTCTGGTCACTGTCAATATCTTGGTACCGCTTTGATAGAGCCCCCACACACACACACACACACGCGCGCGCACGCACGCACGCACGCACGCACGCACGCACCCACCCACCCACGCACGCACGCACGCACGCACGCACGCACGCACGCACGCACGCACACCGTCACTAAACGCGGCGGACAACGGTACCCAAGAAAATTTTATCTCTCTGAAGAGGAAAGTTCTCTCTGGATAAACAATTGTCTATCGAAACGAATTTCTCCGACTTTCTTCTTTTCTAAACAAGTAAGCGGCACATTTTGGCCTACTGGCGGGAATAAATAATAGAAGAATTTCTACAGACGCCGGTCTGGCGTGGGCACAACCAGAAAAAGGCTACGAAACTTGGGAAAACGTTCCCGATAACTGATTTTCAACTTTTTACTAGTTCTAATAATGATTATTTCGGTGGCGCGAGGGTGTCCACGCTGAGGCCAGGCGAAGATGTTAACCATAATATGAGATTCCAGCAGTTTCTGACTCAGATGAAACGGCTTGCTTGTCCCTCGCTACAGAAAACTTATTAAATTCGAGTACGTGCACACGTGGAATTACCAAAACGCAGACGCTTTTAATATTGGAAAGGCGTGCTCGAAGATGAAGATCCAATCAGCGCACTTGGGATAAAGTAGGAATCAGGTCACCTACTCGGCTGGCTGGTATCTCTTAAACAGGGAGATATTTGGGCCTTCTCCCAAGTGACACAGCTGTTTAACCTCCTTCAGTTATACGAAGACAAGAATCACAAGATGTAGATGGTCGTTTTGCTTCCGTCTAACATCTACCTTCTACTCCAATGGCATTTTTTCTCCCATCCATTTGTCAAACCTCCATCTATTATTAACATGACCACTCTGTTATTTGACTAATCAACATTCTACACCAGGATATGTGACAGGTTTGACTCCATCTTTGTTTTGTTTACATTTATATTTAGACTGGAACCAAACTGACTATGTGACATCAGGCAGGCCAATTCCGATTCCGAAGGAAGATAATCGTCTCATGCTGCCGCTCATCCTCCAATATCTCTGTCCAACTGTCGTTTCATTCCTTGGGCTAGGTGCAATTTCTGCAGCTGTGATGTCCTCAACAGATTCGACCTTCTTGTCGGCAAGTTCAATGTTTGCCCGCAATATCTACAGAGCGATTTGCAGACCTTCAGTAAGTCTCGCTGTCCATCCAGCCGTCCGTCGCCCTGTATGAACGGCCGCACGCACGCACGCGCGCGCACGCTCGCAAGCACACGCGCACACATACATACACACACGAATGTATGCACTAACGCATACAAAGAGATTTTCAAAACATTCCATAAGTCAGTCGGTGGGTCGATCTGTCGGTCTATTTGGTTTATGTTTCAAAGGTCAAAAAGGTCAAATATCTAGGTCATGGGGTCAGTAACTTCATACGGAAATACACATGTTTTATGACAAAATATTGTGCAATGGACCGTCCATGGTTCATAACATGTTTATCGTGAATACAGGAATCCATTTCGAGCTATGCTCCGCCCATTTCTAGCTATTCTCCGCCCACGCTCTGGGCGTGTTGCATCCATTTATATACTCTGACCCCGAATTCCCAAAATCCAATTTCCATGATATCTATATAGATAAGCTGTTGAGTATTTTGAAACTAATTCGGCTGGGTGTTGTTTCTGCCTATTAAATTTAAAAAAACCATCATACACATCCAATTCGTGCACTTGACGGACTTTTCTATATTCGGTACGGACCTAGATACGTTATTCATTATGCACTTTGATTGTGACGTTATCCTACACATGGCATAATTGAACATGACGTCATATGCGGATCCATTCTTTGAGATTGAATAGTTTCTTAAACGATACACTCTCTGATGGCATCCATCACGATAAAATGGGCTTCCAGAAACGTGTTGCTCATAAATTTCTACAGCGTCTCAAAGCGCTCAAAATGCCACTTCTATGAATTAACCCTATAATTTGTCAAAATTCTTCAAGAAAACTCAAATATTGTTTTTGTCAATTTAGCACTGGAATTTAGGAAATCTATTTTTCTAAGAGGTGTTTTGCCGGCTTGGTTAATGGTCAAGAAAATCTAAATATTTACTTACTTAGTATCCATTTGCAGGCCAAGTTGATAATATTTTTGAAAATTTAACACTGCAATGAGTGGCTCTGTTACCGAGCCAGTCATTCCATTGGTAAACTATCAAGAATAGTCTTCACTTGGCCTACAAATAGCTATTCCTCGTGACCACTGCAGATGCCCTTTTTGGCCGGTTTTTCCTTTAAAGGGTTAAGTTGGCATACGAAGGCTTAATGTGTTTCCGACTAAATAAATTTTACTGAATGGCTGAACATTCAGTCAACATACAATTTATCTCGGTGTTTAAGGTTCCATAATGTGGAAATATAAAACTGATATGTTTGAATATCAAATAGCCGTTTATAGCGCTTAATTAAATCTCACTGAGTTTGGCCATTACTGGTCGGAATCACAAATACATATATACAATATGGCTGATCTCGTTGTCAAATACTGTTTCTAGCATATACCAACTTTATTCGGCAAACACCTCAAACAAATTGTTACCAAATTACTCTCACAGTCGTTCATAAATTACAGATATATCATGCGATGAGTTACCGTAATCAATCGGCTAGTTTGTTAGCTGCACCATATCCTATGTAAATGCAATACGTTTCTAAATGGACCTTTCCAGTTAATCCATCAATCATATGACGTCGTAATCAACTACGTGACGTGTAAGATGACTTCATAATACATGGATATAATGAATGACTTGGATAAGTTCGTCACGAACACTCAATTGATGACGGACTAATCGATCGGGGTGGGGGGGGGGGGTGTCATAGCTAAAACCGGGTTGCTCCACGGTGTCCCTTCCCTTTAGTTACCCTTGAGATTGTCCTTTCTAAATAATGTTAGTGCTAAATCTACCACGTCAGTAGAAGAGCGACGGTATAGATTTCGATCTGATTGATCGAGAGAGTGGTGACGTTATCTTATTTGCATATTATGCCACGCCCACATGACCACCTATGGGCATGGCGTGTGGCCTAGATTTATCAATTTTTGTCACACCCTAATATGCAAATGAGATGACGTCACCACTCTCTCGATCAATCAGATGAATCAGATCAACGTCTATATCTGTGCCATTTTGGGTATGTATATGAGTAGTATACAGTGTTGGTAGACGTCGTCGTTGATTGGTTGAGAGCATTTAAACTATGTCACGCCCACACTCAGTATATGGTCATGAGCCATGCACCCTTATAGAATAGTTGGATGGGAGTGGCTCATGACCATATAAGAAGTGGGTGGGTGGCGTATTTTAGCTGCTATCAGCCAATCATGGGCATTATCTATTGACGCCGTGATTGTGCATTGATAGTAGTAACACACACACACACACACACACACACACACACACACACACACACACACACACACACACACACACACACACACACACACACACACACACACACACACACACACACACACACACACACACACACACACACACACACACACACACACACACACACAGACACACACACACACACACACACACACACACACACCCCACGACATCCCTACTAAACATATTGCTCCTCCTACACTAAGAAAAGGGTATGAAGTAGTTTTCCCTTTACATTTTATATATTCAAACATTTTGGTGCCCTGTCAACATGAGTGACTGGTTATTCTTTTTCCCGCTCATTTCTCCTGCTAATTTTCCTCTCCAGATTATAATCTATTTTTCAAGCAATCTAGCGCCATTTCAGTATATTAGCTTATGATTGATGTATGATTGACATGGTTTATGATTGGTTAGTGTATTTGTTTTTAAATTAGAAAACTATAAAACAGGAAATCTTTGTTTTATCTATCTTGAGAATGTTAATTTAACTAATGAGTTAGTGTAATTAAATGTATTAATGAGTCATTGTCTGAAATTAAATGTGATTCTAAAGAAGGTAATTTAACAAGTCATTATTTTTAATTGAAAATAATTGTTGCTATTTAGTTTGTCTGAAAATTATAAAGAAGGACAAAAGCAATGAATACCATGTATTTTCTTGCTTGTGCTGTACCTGTGGATCTTGGTCATGGTCATTATGTTAGGGTCATGAAAATTAATGGTGAAACTGCTGTGGATACACATGAGTGTAGCAGTATTGGTGGATATCCTACAAAATGGGGTATTTATTTAACCCCAAATTGTTTCAAGATTTTGTGTTTGAGGAAATTGTGCATGAGGCATGTGGCAAAGGTGGTGTAGAGGAGACATGTTACACTTATGAGATCAAGCCTGGGTGTAAAGTTTCCATTTCATCAAAATGTGCATGCATTGATGTGCACAGATTCTCTTTAGCTCCTACAACGTGTGGTTCACCCATTGAGAAAGCTACAAGAATGTGAGATTTATTTCAATGCCACTGCCTGAGAAATTCTGAAAGAAAGTGTGAGTGAGTTACTTGCTACGCTAGATTAAAACATGGCACCAAAAATGTTAAATGTGCATATGGAGCAACTTTCAAGATGAAGATGAACGAATTGGAATTTACATTAATGGTGCTCCACCAAGTACCCAACTCTACCAGAAACTAATGATTACCTAGAGATAATAGTTGAACATTTTTAATCCTTTACAAGACAGTAGACAATTTGACCATTGTGTTATTAATGACAGCGTTTATATTTCTTTAAGTGAAACCGAACTTCAAATCTCCTCATTTTTTAAGATAAAAAGCATGACAAGACAGCAGATTACACATTTCCATGGCCATTATTAAACATAGTTTTGGGTATTATGATACTTGACGATAAACCTGATGATGTCTTTCAAGAAACTCAAGAAATGGATGTTGATGGCTCCAAGGATGCAGTACATGATGATTTGAGATAAAGGACACATTTCAAGATAAAACAGTTAGCCTTACTCATGAGATGTGTGAAAGTACATGTCCTTCATGTAGTGGTTATGTAACTTTTATTGAATATGACAAGCACCATTATGGGCAAAATTGTCCTTCATTGATTTCAAAGGAAATTATTCATTTTTATGCAACCATATTATCCGAGATCAGCAAACATGCCATAGGGAGTGTTATGGTTGTGAAAACAACTGACTGAGCCAGCGCAAACATTCATGTATGAAGATGACTTACAACTTTACAACAATAGATCTCATGCATGATTATGTTGAGGCAGATTTTGATAATGTAAATGCTAGAGTTTTAGCAGCTCGCTTATTCATGAATCAAGAAATTTGTCAGAAGAGCGATAAACTTTTTAAAAGAGGTAAAACTGATTGGAATGATGGCATATTACCTGAAGCATATAGAATCCAATGAGTGAAACCCTTTAATTATTGACTTTGGATTTCATCGAATTGCTGTATGTTTTTGCATAGTTGCTGTTATATACTTATATTATACAATGGCATAGCATTCAGATTATACTATCGGCTTATATATCAATTCTGTTCAGTTATATATTTACTCTTAAAGTTGTTTCTCATATATATATATATATATATATATATATATATATATATATATATATATATATATATATATATATATATGAGCACAATTGGAAATCAACTTATTAAGCAGTAACCCCTATTTATGAGCGGCTGCCAGTCTGGATGATGAGATTCACACAATTCGTTATCATAATGACATTCAAGCATCTGCAAAAGCTGAGCTATATTCACAAGCATGGGAGAAAGATGACTCCCCCATGCGGGTCTCCTCCGTAAGTACCAACTTTGTTGGGAAACTGTTTCATCAAGGATTGCAGACTGACATCCGCATACAGAAGCAACTCTGATTATGTCTAACCTTCTTCAAACAAGAAACTGTGCTCGACATCCTCAGACGACGCGATCTTCACAGGAGTTTACCATAGTTATGTTAAATGTACATGGTCTGAGTGCAACATCAAAGAGGCAAACCTTAGATGCAGACTGTGAACACTATAACATCGATATTACATGCATTCAAAAGACTAAAGTAGCTAAACACTCAGAGCAGCAACTACAGACAGGCCATAAGCTAGTGCTCATGGAGCAAAAACAGCCCACCTACCAGGGTTTAAGTTTCATAATCAGACCAAGGGTCTTGGACCACGTCATTAGTTTTGAATACATCAGTGATTGTGTTGCATGACATGGCTATCCCTACGTGAAAACACACCATGACTAAGTGTTGCATTGTCAACGCATATGGCCGAACTACTGAAAAAGCCAAAGAGAATCTAGCAATATTTTATTCCTTCTATGCAGATCTGAACTCCGCCATTAGAACCCCAGCTAGATGGCAACTGTTTGTATGTGGATATTTCATCTCCAAGCTAGTTAAACTCGGAATTGTGGACAAAAGTTAAGGACTTGGCTTATGCATGGGATCATATGGAGAGGGCCGGGCAGCAGCAATAGAGATGTACTTCTGGCATTCCTTAGTTCCAATAGCCTATTTGCCACAAATACGGCTTTCAAACACCCATGCCATCATCGAACAACATGCACCAGACACATAGCTGAACGCAAAGTCCCAAAAGGCTACAACAGCTGTCTTCAACCAAATAGACTTCATACTATGCATGACACAAGCAAAACCCTTACTCCAGAATGCTCGCAAGGAAAAGGTGGATGATTGCTTAAAATCTTTAAGAAAACTTATGTTTTTTCTAGTTGACCCAAACAACCAGGTAACCATTGATGGGAAATTCTTTTCACACAGTAACTTGGTTGATCTTGTATCCCAGGTAGTCGCTCCTATGAAATGCAGCAGCGACGCCAGCACATGTGTATTCTTTAAATAGCTAACACCCTATGTCAGAACACAAAGGTGTGAATTACTGTTCAAGCGTGATCTTATAAACACAGATTATCACTATGAATGCTGTGGTGATTTTTCTTAGCCAATCTTGACCAGCAAAGTGTGAATCACTGTTGCGTGATGTTGATCTCTCCCGGACAGGGGCCAAATACGAATTTTTGTCAAAAATCGGTAAACAAGCTTTAGACCTCGTGTGTCAAATTAACCCTATAAAGGGCAGGATGGCCAAAGCGGCCTATTCAATGGTCTCTATGAATTTCCATTTGCAGGCAAAGAGAACATTAGTTTTGTAAATGTACCACTGCAACTGGTAACCGAGCCACTCATTCCAGTGGTAATGTTTAAAAATAGTTTTCTCTTGGCAGGCAAATGGTCCCTGATCAAGCAAAAGTTAGGACTTTCATTTTCGTTTTAATGTTAAAGCCGACCTAAACATTATCTAGTTGTCTTGAGAAATATCTATTTGAATGACATAAAAACACCCTTTTTGTAAATTCCAATGATAATTTTACAAAATAGTCTTCTCTTGATTTGCAAATAGACTTTAACGGAACAAAAATTGTATATTTAGTATTCGGTTAATCAAAATGAGTAGCATTTTGAGCGCTTAGAGGTGCTGTTCATACAAGGCAGGTGTGGGTGGGGAGGGGATTTAATAAATCTGTTATTTTATTTTCCAATCCCCACCATGGTACAAACCTCCATACTTAAGAGGCTCAATAGATATCATATTAAGACTACATTTTTGAAGCAGAATGACAAATATGTGTTCATGTGTACATGTTCGATAAAACTAACGTGTACTGGTATTGCTCCAAATGCACACCCCTAAGTGTGACCCATTTAAAAATTCGATAAATCTACGTCACACACCATGCACATATATGGTCACATGGGCGTGGCCTAATATGCAAATGAGATGACGTCGTCACTCTATCAACCAATGAAATCGACGTCTATATCGTCGCTCTTCTACTCATGTCAACTAATGAAGGAATCCAGTTATAGCTATGCCCCACCTATTTCTAGTTAAATTCCACCCACGCTTTGTCCGTGTTGGAATCAATAGATCCATGCACTGTCTCAATTCCCAGAAAACTCTAAGGTAAGCTGTTGAATATGCTGTAACTAATATGATCGCAACAAAGCCCTGTTAAATTAGTTTCTAAATATCCAACAGAATGTTTATTAAATCGTAAAGACATACAATTTGTGCAATTTGTACAACTTGTCTTAATATTAAGCATTTGTGATGGACTATATCAGGCTATTCATGATGTAATTGATTATGACGTCAGCCTAAATGAGACGTAGTTGATTATGATGTCATATGGTTGACTTAGAAACTGTATTCATCAATTAACAGGTTACTGAAAACACTACCATGAGTTGCAATACTGGGTTTCCAACAATGTCCAAAAATAGGCCATGCCATATAATGTTCTATGGATGGATCCGATCTGTTACTCAAATGTGTGACATCATGATCAATTGCGTTACATGTAGGCTGACATCACACTCGTAATAGAGAGAGAATGCTCTGTCATGAAGCTGCAAAGGTCTGTCAAGTGTACTAATTATATATCTTTGATGGATTTAATATGTAATAAACATTCTGTAGAATATTTTGAAACTATTTTGACTGGGTGCTGTTGCTGCCATAGTTTCAAACAGCTTAGCTGTATTATTAAATTGAAAATGGGGTTCTGAGAATTCAGGATTCAAAGCATATAAATCGATCCTAACACGTGAAAAACTTGGGTGGGCCATAGTTAGAAATGGGTGGGAATAGTTAGAAATGACCCCTACTAGGCTAATATTATTCAACAGTAAGCATGAATGGACAATTTATTTGTCTGGTTTGCCATCCCTTTCTCTCACTAGTTCTCATCCACCCATCACAGCCCATTTGCCTAGATGAATGAATGTGTATATGTTATGATGCTGACAGTGATTAATGAATATGCATATCTGATATTATGTGACACTATTAACAACAATGTCAAATGATGTTTGCACGGTCAGTGTTCATGTACAGGAGCGTGCTGAATGCGTGAGAAGCCAATGGATGAATCCACTTTTAACTAAGTCCTGGACATTTCTAGCCAAGTTGCCCCCATGCGTTGCCATGTTGCGATCGATCAAACCCTGATTACCAGAATCCCAATATCACGGTAACTATACAGTCATGTTGTTGAGTATTTTGAAACTAATTTGATTGGCTGCAGCTTCTACCTATGGCAGCAACAGTGCTCAGTCAAATTAGTATCAAGATATTCAACAGCATGTTTATTAGGTTTATTAATTTGTAAAGGCATACAATTTGTATCACTGACGGACCATTCAAGGTTCATGATGGACATAGTTAGGTTATTCATTATGCATTTTAATTGTGACATAATGGACCTTTCCAGTTTTTGCTATGCACCGCCCATCTCTAGCTAAGCTCCGCCCACACCTGGCTCTTATTGGGAGCGATCGTTCTCGGAACTTCCTAACTATCAATTTCGAGAAGACTATAGCGGTATGCTGTTGAATATTTTGAAGCTAATTTGATTGGGAGTTGACTCGGATTTTGACTCGAACTCATCCATTCATAATACAATGATCACAATATACATTTTTTTTATTTCAGGCCTCGGAGTGTGAGGTTATCTGGGTGATGCGGTTTGCTTTATTGGGTGTGGCCGCTTTCGCAACTGTAATGGCCATTGTCATTTCTTCCATATATGCGCTCTTTGTCATGTGTGGAGATCTGGTCTATGTTGCGTTGTTTCCGCAACTTACATGTGTTATTTACATGCAGGACAGTAACACATATGGCGCACTAGTTGGATATATCATAGGAATGTTTTTCCGACTGACTGCAGGTGAACCGTTACTCAACCTTCCCACCCTTATTGAATATCCGTGGTATAATAAGGAAAGCAATACACAATACTTTCCGATACGAACATTAGCAATGCTACTCAACTTCAGCATGATAATTATTGTGTCATATTCAATGAAATTTCTATTTCAGCATGAAATCTTACCGAGAAAGTGGGATATCTTTAACTGTATTTTTAAGGCACATGACGAGGGGGTTAGAGAAGATGTTTCGGTGGATAATACCCGTGTGGAAGACATGAAACATGGACATGTAAACCCTACCTTTAAGTTATCCAGGGAGGATATTGACTCAGATTACGTGTCGTCCAACAAGACCTATCTCCCATCAGTAGACTCAAATTCCCATCTGACACATAGATTTTAGTTAGGTTGTCACTGGTGAAAATTTGAATTTTCGCCAATATAGCTATTAGTTCAGTTGCTCTATCTGGTTGTTTGGTAAAATCATTGTCTCCAGCTAACTAGGTGACATGGTGAAAACACACGCACGCACGCACGCACTCACGCACGCACGCACGCACGCACGCACGCACGCACGCGCGCACGCACACACAAAATAGGAAGTGAATTCACACACGCATACTCACACACGCACACACGCACGCACGCACGCACGCACGCACGCACGCACGCACGCACGCACGCACGCACACACACACACACACACACACGCACACACAATAGGAAGTGAATTGGTATTGCTATGCATGAAAATCACGAAGTTATTGGTTTGATTGGCGTATATCGAGTCGCTAATTCCGGTTCCCATTCACGCCATATCTAGGCTGGTTTTATTTCAATCTATTTTTGGTAGCTTCTGCAGCTTTTACACTGGTACACATTTTTACTTCTGGGTGGAGAGACGCAAGGAGTGAAAGAGATTGCCCACGTTTCCAATTATGGTGAGATAGTTCCCAACCTAGGTGCAAACCATGTTCTGTGGTTAAGTAGTTCTGAGTGTAAGCATCTACACCAAGTCGCCACCTCCAATTGAAAATGACAGAAAATTCTCTTGATTTTCAGTTGGAGGCAGCGACTTGGTGTAGTGGCTAGCATTAAGAACTACTTAACTAGAGAACCCGGTTGAGCAGGGCACTATCTCGCCATCATTGGAAACATGGGAAATCTCCTTCACTCATTGCCTCTCTCAATCCAGGAGTATGAATGGAATTGAGTCATTTATTTTTGGTTGGTGTATAGTTCGGGTCCCTGTTAAACAGGTCTCATTCACGAAATTGAAAATCACCAGAAAGATCTAAAATCCTACTCCAGTTGACACCACTTGTCATATGACTTTAGGCAGGTGAGTACCTTTTCATCAGTAATTGGTCAAAAAGGTTTTGACTCAACAAACTGGTTTGTTGCTAAACTGTGACTATGACATCTCCCTATGACACCAATCACCTAGATGCATGTTTAAGTGTCGCTTGGCAAATCATTAATTTTCTATTGTAGCATTCACCTACACTCAAGTTGTTTTGAATCTTTCTTGCATAGTGGATTTAAGGCTCTGGCTCATTGTTGGCATTGCATCAGTCAGCACATTCCAGAGTCATTTCCTCTCATGGCTTGGGGATTCAGTCTTACACTTAGACAATACTTTTACACTTGAAATTCTTTGGTCCCTATTCTAATGTATAGGTATCTGTGATCTGGTGATCATTTTGAAAATAACCATGCTGCCAGATATTGCTGCTTTACGACACCCAAGATAGGCAGAATGTTTATTCCCAAATGTTCAACTATCCTTTTCTTCATCTGCTAATTTATTAAATTTTTAACTTTAAGTGCCTAATTTAATTCACTCAGTATATTTCCATCGACGAAAATGGTTAATTGGCATTTGACATTCGCTCCAGTGGATCAATTAACCATGATTATGACGTCATCCTACACGTCACTTAATTGGTTATGACGTTATATGACGTGATATGATCATTGGATAAATTTGGAAAGATCAATTGATTGATTATAATAAATTTGCAAATCCTTTTATTAAATCTGTGCATAAAACATTGCGTGTGTTAAAGGTACATTGGCTGATAGAGCTATAAATTTTATATACAGGAGTTAAGCGTATAAACTGCTTCTAGTGGGTCAACGCTATCATTTGATCTTCGATTCTTATGAATACTGGCACTCAATAGCCCAGAAGCCGGGAATTAATAATTCCAAATATTTTAACTCTTTAATGACTAAATTTGTTGAAGAAAATAAATTATTTACTTATTGAATGTCCATTTGCAGGCCAAGAGAAGACTATTTTTAAAACTTTACCATTGGAATGACTGGCTCGGTTATCGAGCCAGTCATTTCAGTGGTAAATTTTCAAAAGTCATTTTCTCTTGGCCTCCAATTGGACATTCCCCAAGACAACCACAGAGGCCGTTTTTGGCCGGCTTCGTCGTGAAAGGGTTAAACCATGAAAAGAATTTGACGACAGATTTCATTACCGTTTCACAGAGAACACCAGAGTAATCGCTTATGATTATTGCCATGATTTGTTGACCCAAAGTATGCACGCTATACATGTTTTGTTGTGGTTATGTCAGAAGCCGATAACTTTAAGTGTCCCTATTATTTTAGCATGTTGGATCCTCCACGGTGAGAGTCTCTTGAGGTTTGCGATTAATGGGGATTGCAGAACGTGTGGTGCCAGTATTTCTTCTGAAATTCTCAAACTGTCTAGACATATTTAAGATCGATTTACGTTCTTGCCAATAGGAATGTTTCATATTTAAAATAATTCCTTAAGAGATGAAACTGCAGTGCGCACAAATGTTTACATAAAAATAGCAAATAATAACAAATTAGTTATTTCTATTTCAGGAATATCTGTATAGAAAATGGTATGCAGTAGCAATACGTCAAGAACATTCCATTAGCAAAATAAAATAGAATTTTCCAGAATTTATTTATAGCTACCAGAGAACGCCTCTTTTAGCGTTAAACAAAAATCAGATGATATGAATGAAGTAGAAATCTTAGAAGAGAGGGTATATATGAAAGCACAATCAAAGATGATAATGAACCTTTAAACGTTTATTCTTTTGCTAAAACTAAAATACTATTTATAAAAGATCGTTTTGTCCAATAAGAAACATTTTTTACCAATTGAAGAGTTGTATATAAAATCTAACAATTCTTCTCATATGATCTTCAAGCAAGATCTTGATACTCTACTTAGATATATTCCAGAATGTTGGAAAATAAAACCTGATCGGTCTAATTATGTTTTAATGGCTTTATCATGTCAGTTTTATATTACTGACAAAGAAAATAATGGGCAGCAAATAAGGTTTTTGAGAACAAAGTGTTTATAGTTTTTAAGGAGAATATAATGTTACACATCAGGGCAATCGATATCTTTGTGGTGGTCAAACTATTTTAAAGATGTGGAAATCAATTTTAAGAGTTTCTTTAAAAACATTTTATTATACAGCTGGAGAATTGATATAACTAAATGGAATTCAGCATCTTTTATCATAGCATTGCTACTAACAAACTATATGTACTTTAGAGAATGAAAGAAAGAAATTTTGTGATTTCTGTGATACTGAAGATAGTTTAGAACATTATTTATTAAATTTTGATAGACTAAACCAGATGCTATATTTCGTTAGTGATATATATTAATACAATTTAATGATATTCCTGTTTTGACTAAGTATATGTATGTATTTGGTGATTGGGATCATTCTACATTAACTCCAGAAAATGCATTAAACACCTATCTAATATTCATAGCTAAGTATATTACAATCAAAATGAGACATCGCATCAGTGTCTTAGAATATTTAGATCTTTTTACAAACTATATAAAGCGCCTTATCGAAGCGTTTTGAAAAAAGGTTGGCAATAAAGTGTGTTATGTAATATTACAAATGGAGAACAGTTTATATTGATATAATCTATTGCAACAATTTGCCACTGTATAGATGTGTGTATATATTGTGAAATATAACCTTTGTTAACAAGCAAGGTAAAAAATGAATTAAGTAAAATTTGAATGGCAAGACCTTGCTCGTAAGTACCTGTTTTGCTGGTATGTGGTTTTGTTGGCTTCCAGGGTTGCTGAGCTGCCTCGATAGCACATGATGCGAGACTGTGTAGTGGTTAAATTCTGTATTGTCACATATGTTTTCTGTGGTGGTGGTGGTGGTGGTGCTGGTGGTTGTGGTGGTAGCGTGCGTGTGTGTGATCGTGCGTGCGTGCGTGCCTGTGCTATCCTGGGTGTTTTTGGAGCAGATTGACTGGGTGTTATCACTGGTTATAGCAGCGGTAGTTTTTCCTTCGGATTATTCACGGAATAGTTGGCATAGGGCAGGTGTCGCTGGCTAGCGTTTGGGAGTGTTTTAACTGAGAATCGTTGCTGCAGACGTTTTTCAGGTGAGTTGTTCTTATGATGGTCAGCAGAACGTTCTGTGTGGTGGCCGTTCATGTACATGTTTTGGGTGGTTCGATTGGTAGTCGTTTGCTAACTATGGTGGCGGTGGCAGTTTTTATCGGGGTATTTTCAGAATGGTCTGTGCCTGGATTTTAATGACGACGGCTAGGTGTGATCCTATGTTGTGGACATGGTCAGAGTCAGGCGTGAAATTTATTTCCATGGACGAGTAGGTACACCCAGTTGTTGTACGATCAGGATATCGATAGTGTATATGACATGGGCCTAGCTGCTTTGTCGCTAGATTTGTTGAATACCGATGTTGGGGGTCTGGTACTGATTGTTTCGGTGATGGATTTGCTGGTGTTGTTGCTGCCTTGGTTGGTGACAGCTGCCGGTCGGGTTGCTTGGTATATCTTCAGAGAGTGTTGCTGCTTTGGAGTTCTGCTGATTGTTTTGGGAGCAGTTTTTTCTTGCATGTTTGTTGTAGTGCAGCACATGCTACAAGTGTGCCCTCTTCTCAGCCCACTGCGTGATAAGATGTGGACCAAGGGCACTGCCCTACAGTAAGAGCTCTGGGGTACTACTCAGGACCTGCGCCAAAGTTCCAGTTTACAACTGCTGCAGGCATCAGTCCATGACACAACCGTCATGTTTCAATAATCAGGATTGGCAACATACCAAATTTCAGTGTTCAGAAGCGGTAACAAATCATGTTTCAGAGCAGCAATATCATGTTTCAGCACTAAGAAATGATAATGGTAATTGGGTATACTGTCCTAAATAGATAGAAGGTGATTTACTGTCAAATATTCCGTCATACTTCACCAAAATTTTAATTGTATTTCAGTGGATGTTCCGTTTTGTTTGATGTAGTGTTTCTTTAGCAGTTAGAACACTATGTTCCTTATGCATAGGCATGCAACTTATGCATATGTCACTAAATATATATAGGGTTTCCCAATATTTTCCAGTATATTCCAGTATTTCTCAATATTTCCTACTGTCCTGGGATATACTAGTATTTCCCTGGAAATTACCATCCCTGTTTCGATTATCAGCATTATAATTCCCATTGTGCTTTAGTTGCTACATTACGGCTGCCCATGGCAGTACAGAGTCCCCACGGTCTAACATACTAAGTAGTGCTTCGTATTACATCCATTGTTATTAATCAGTAAGATATATATTTGCGTCTACACTGACAGAACTGACAATCCGTGATATAGTTGTTATAAACCTGGTTCCTAACCCAGGGACCACATAAACAGTTGCCCAGGTACCGCACACATGCGTGCACGCAGGCATGCATGCATGCATGCATGTGGGCAGGCAATGCACATATCCACGTACGTGCCCATGCACACACATACGAATGCATGCACGCAGGCGAGCAGGCACTCACACACACACACACACACACACACACACACACACACACACACACACACACACACACACACACACACACACACACACACACACACACCCCACCCACACACACACACACACACACACACACACACACACACACACACACACACACACGCACGTACGCATGCACGCACGCACGCACGCACACACGCATGCACGGACTCTGGTAAATCCAGCTAATAAAGGTAATGTATAACCAGTAATACCGAGTGTACAAGTGCATGCGCAAAGCACCACTGGTTTAGAGAACAGGTTATGCATGACCATGCGGTCACCTCTGGGTGGTGGCGATATCCCTTAGTCGAGGATGGACATATAATACTATATCAGTAATATAACCCAAGTCAGACTACCGGATATGCATGTCCACAACAAATGGTGCCCGATGTGGGGATCGTTATACGTCAATGCTGCTACTGTAGATCTGAGCAGGGTAAAATAATGCACGTCACCACAATTTTTTGGCACAATTATTAGATTTGGTACGCTTGTTAGACGGAGAAAACGAAAGCATAGCTACCGGTCTCTGGTAAGGCTAGGGGTCTTAAAAAGGCAAAAAAGCAGACTTTTCGGTCGTAATCATCATTTGGTATGCTATCTTGGTATCGTTTGAGAAATTCTAGAGCACTGGCTAATGTGAGAAATATAACGAGATCCAGGGTTAATACATGGCACGAAGCCAGAGCTGATGATGAAGTTAGGGAATATAAAATGACGGAACGTGGCCGAAACAATATTATAGGTGACATCAGGTGACTTCATTGGGTTTTTAACCGAAATAAGAGTTATGGCATGAAGACCTGCATCCTCAGGACAGAGGAATCACTTCTCATTGTGAACAGGTATGAGTATCGTAAGACGGTCTCAGCTGAGTGAGAGATGGGAATTGAGTTGTCTGGTTCAGAAAGATGTCCTTCGAGTAAATTATATAGGTTACTCACAAATTTTGAAACAGTACCAGGTGATAGACAAATAGCGGAACAAGGGTTTGACTGATATTGCCTCCTGAGTATGAAAGATGCAATGGAAATACTATGTCGGACAATTTGAAATAATAACAAAGGCTAACCTTTGAGGAGACTGGAGCATACTTTGCTTCCCTGTTGAAAGATGCTTTACCTCCGAGATATAAATAAATTTGGAAATTTTCAGTATTTTTGCTGTAATATAATGGTCCAGGTGTATTATTAGTACATACTAATTTGTATACATAAATTCCGAATGCGTCAAAACGTTTTTTATTATTTGTTGTTTTTCTGGAAACTCGTGTGCGCGTTTGAGTTTTCAATTTAGGGAAGCATTATATTTACGAAACAATCCAATTGGAAAGAACTCAGAAAATCTTAAATATGTCTAGACAGACAAAATAATAGAACCACGACGATCGGCGATCGGAACCTCAAAGAGTTACACGCCGGGAGGACTGAAACCGCAAGAAATTCTATCAGGACATCAAATAAATAAGTTGCATAATAATATGTTTTGTTTATATAAGACCAGCGATTCATCGCAAGCCACCGCTACGCAACGAATAAATGAATAATCTGGTTTCTCTGCGAACCGGAGACGAAACTGACAGTCAGACTTACATTTTTAATATTTATGAAATTCATAATTTGCATCTTCTTGGATACTGAGTAGTCGTACATATAAGAAGTGATGTTAAAATGAGAGTATTGTCCCACTGGAAGCGTTTTATGGGCATGGTTCCATATGCTAAATTTACACTAGCGTACTTTTAGCTATTTAGAGCTTTTGCGGCCTTGTTTGGAAAGGCAGTTCAATCCGAGACAAGCCGCACCCTCCTCACCACGGAAAAACACAGCAAACAAACTGGCTTTAAAGCAGGGAGCCCTGATGAAGGTTGGGGAACCTTTCCGGTTTGCATTGGTAAACTTAATGACTGTCTGGAACCTACTTAAGGACACTGTGTCTAAATTAATTTGTCTATGCTGAAGAATAGCATGAATTATTATTGGACTAAGAAGCGGCGACTTGAGATTGATGAGAAGACAACGTCGAAGTAATTTAATCAATCAACAGTTCAGAAGAGTGCATCGCGTACTGCTGTCTGATGATCCAAGAAATATAGAGCTGGTTTAATCAATTTGGGGTGGCCCCTACCTATCCACTGTATAAAGAAGATGCTGGTGACAGATGCCATTTCATCAGTACATGTCATACATATTTAGGTTTCATCCGCACACACGTGAAGTGGGTCCTAGAGACTGTGGCGGTCATGATTAAGCGGATTCGCTGATAAAAGTAAGCTGTATATTTATGGCTCCGCTTGTTCTGTTCATCCTGTCCTTATTCAGAGCAGGTTCAGTCCTGATACTGTCGAAGAGTTCGGAAAGTCTAGCAGAAACGTTGTGTGCATGATCCATTTTCGACCTTACCACCTCATGAGTCTGAGGACATGATATCCATACCATCATGCTGATCTCAGACCTAGATGCATCTATGCAGACACACATCTCTCAACATATTTTTTATTATAGACCATTTCCACCTTATTATCTTTAGTCTGTCAATCTAGTGAAGTGAGATGAATATCTACCCTTCCACTACAGTACAACTCATAAATAAGTAACATGTTTCGAAAAACAAAAACAGAAACTTGTTAGTTAGTACACATTTTAACACGATAGAAGAAATTGTCTGTCAACTATTTTGGACTTAATTTGATTCGAAGTTTCCAATCAAATTAAGTCCAACATATACATCAGTACATTTTATTTTGTTTTGGAAACATTTTAAGTTATGTCTTAGCTGCTGTGTTGTAACTTAGTGCATGCCCTCGTGCAAATGAATGTGAAAATTGTCAAGGGCAGGCAGATCTCGTCAGTCACCTGCCCTCATACGCATACTACTTTTACCTGTGTCTGCTCAATATAAGAGCAATGTGATCATCCTAATTTCGATTACGGTACTCAGTTTTAAGCGTTAACGTGTCCTGGTGGCATTCACCTCAAAATGTTATGATACGGCACTACTGCACTCTACGTCCACAGCCAGAGATATAATTCTCCATGACCATCAATAACATATTTGTTACTAGCCGTGAAAGTAACCAAGCTTGGATTACAATAGAGATAGTCACCAATTTTTACCAGCAATTCCCGAGTGACTGGTAATGTTATACATGTACATCTACTGCTTAATGGTGTGGTGAGTCGGAAGAGTGTAGGTGTGTATCTTTCCTGTTCAGATCCACCCCGATGACTGCTCACATTCGGTGACAACGAAACTTTCCATTTCAGCTATGCCCGCCCATATCTAGCTAAGCCCCACCGATCCATCGCTCCTGTTGAGATTGATAAATCTCTGACCTCCCTGACTATCAATATTCAGAAAACTAGACATGTAAGCTATTGAATATTTTGGAACTGATTTGACTGGGCGTCCAGTAAAATTAGTTTCAAAACATTCAACAGCATGTTTATTAAATAGTAGAGACATGCAATTCGTACAACGTGTCGGACTATTAAGAGTTAAAGAGTGGCCATGTAAAATCATTTATGACGTACTGATTATGACGTCATCCTACACACCGCTTAGCTGATTATGACGTCATGTGACATCGGATTGATAGATGGATAGGCTACTCTGGAAAGGTGAATTGCCTGGGAGATGGTGAAAGAAACAGCTGATGTATACATAATAAATGATCAGTGATCAGTATGTACAGTTGAAGTCCAAATTGTAAGCCCCCCCCCCCCCCATGAAAAATGGAGAAAATCCCTGTCTTTTTTTAAAAACTATAAAGCAGCTAGAAAATATTTAGAAAAACCAATATCACTTTTATTCAGCAATAACATAAATAGCTTTTGCAACAATATTTTAACAATTTATTTCATTGCAACAAAGAAACGCAAAAATAGTGAGGGCAAAATTATTATCTCCCGTGTCATTAATAGTCTATGGCATGGCCTTTTTGTTGAACAACTGCATGAAGGTTTTTGTGTAGTTCTTAACTAGTTTGTAGCATGTTTCTTGAGGAATTCTGGCCCATTCCTCCATTTCAACTGCTCTAGCTCCTGCAGATTCGATGGCCTTCTAGTGTGAACCCTAACATTTAGCTCACGCCACAAGTTCTCTATGGGATTAGGGTCCGGGCTTTGCGCCGGCCACTCCAAGAATTTTACTTTGTTGTCCTTCAAGAATTTCCTCACTAACAGTGACATATGCGTTGGGTCGTTGTCGTATTGAAACACCCAACTACGACCTAAAGAGAGTTTTCGTGGGGACTGTTTCAAGTTGTGTCTCAAAATTTCTTCATAATCTTCCTTTTTCATAATTCCGTTGACTCTGACAAGGTTTGCTGTACCTGAGGCTGCAAACAACCCCAGAGCATGATTTTACCACCACAATGTTTTACTGTAGGCACTGTATTCTTCGGGTTATAAGCCTCACCTTGTCTTGGCTGCACGTCTAGTGCAATTTTATGTGAGAGACGCCTTTTCCATCGTCTCCTTTCCTGATGATATCATTCTCTGCTGCCATGACTTCGCTTAGCGTAAACGTCACTACGTCTCAGTCGCAGTGGCACATGGCTGTGGATGGGGCAGACATTACGGTATCCTGCGAATGACAAGGTGGTGGTGGAAAAACGGTGGGAGATGGAGTTCCCTACCGCGGAAATGTTAGGTTATCTTCGTGTCTTCACTCACCAACATACAGGAGCAAATTACCCGCGGATGATATTAATCCCTTTAAACCACAGACAAAAGAAAACAACAACATATTCGTCGCGATGTGTGGAATATTATATTGACTAATTTGAAACGAATTCGACTAGGATCTGTTGCCGTCTACAGTCAAATTGTTTTCAAAATGTTCAATCATTTACATGTGCAGTTATCGTATATTTGGATACTGCACATTTGGTGGTTAAACAGTTAAATAACCTAGCTGCGTAGATGGCTACTGGTACAGAAATGGCTGTTTGATATAGTTTAATGGACGGACCCAGTTTTACCCATCTTTCGGCAAGCTTCAGTCGTACTTCGCCCGTGGTGGGATCGATCGATCCCTGAACTCTGACAATTTTCAGAAAACTATGTAGGTAATTTTTTGAATATTTTGAAACTAATTTGGCCGGGTGCTGTTACAGCCTATGGCCGCAACATCGCCCAGTCAAATTAGTTTCAAAATATTCAATATACTGTTTATTACGTAGTAAAGACATATAATTCGTGCAGCAACACTTAGTCCGCCATCAATTAAGCATTCGTGATGAACCTATCTACGCCATTCACGACGTAGTTGATTATGACGTAAGGCTACACGTGTAGCTGATTATGACGTCATATGATTGATGGATAAACTGAATTCCTCCATTACAAACCCATGTATTAAGTCCAGCCTGACAAATGGATGGATCCGATTATGTCACTCAGTCATCTGACGTCATAATCAAAATATATCGCTCGCTTTCTGACGTCACAATCAGTATCCCCTGCTCTCCATCAAGTGACGCTAATCGCTCAAGGGCACCATTTATACATGTGTAAGGTTTTGAGTCTGCTTGGCTCGTGCAAAACTATGCCCACTCTGTATATCTCTTAGGCCGTGTTCTCACTAGAGACTTAGGCCGTGTTCTCACTGGAGAGTTAATCGGGAATAACGCAATACGTCAGTAATCCTAAATAGAGGGAATACACGGGTCTATGCTTATATATGATGTCATATTCAATTTAATTCAATTCAATTCATTTGTATTTACGGAATGTGTCACATGGGAAACAGGCAATGCAATATATACATGGCGAATGGAAGATACATGGAAATTATTATTATTATTATTATTATTATTATTATTATTATTATTATTATTATTATTATTATTATTATGTCATGAAATGGCTTAATAGTCTGCACATCTGCAAGAACAAATGTTCATTTCTGACAATGATTCTGATTCATAATAGATGAAAAGTTCTAGCGGATAATGGTTGATAAATTAAAGTTAATTTAATTAGATCGGCAATAGGTCAAACATGGCCTCTAACGTCGTGCAGTTGATGATAAAGACAAGCACGCGTTTTAGAAGACATATCAGACAAATACAAGATCTGCAACATAACTAATGATATATTTAGTAGTATACAATGTGGACAATATGATATATTTAGTAGTATACAATGTGGACAATATGATATATTTAGTAGTATACAATGTGGACAATATGATATATTTAGTAGTATACAATGTGGACAATGATATATTTAGTAGTATACAATGTGGACAATATGATATATTTAGTAGTATACAATGTGGACAATATGATAAGAGTTATTCAGAATAATATCAAAGTTATCAATATCATTTTGCTATGTAGATGGTAGATAAGATAATATGATAATCGTCTAGAAACAATTACAATTCTATCGTTTCTAGCACAATGTGCAGCACTTCACTGGCATTAGGGCGCTGTTCTGGCTGGTATGATACCATGCGCCCTATTAGCTTTAGCAAGCCCATTGCCTCTGCCTTCTCGCAGGCGTATGCTGGCAGAGTATCTACACCGCTACAAGCAAGAACTCGTTGATTGAAAGGTATTCCATTGAACAGGTCTCTCTCAAACAGTATATAGTAGAATGTGGCGCCCGGACTATAAATGTCAGCTCTCTGGGTGTTGTGACTGACTAGAGTCTCCGCCGGAGAATACGCAAAGGTGTTTCGCCGCTCGTTTTGTAATAGTGGACTCTGACCATCCTCGCAAAGGCAGTACGAGGAATAGCCGAACCCACACAGGTGTGGTACTACCTGCCCATAGAGTAGCACATGGCCGGGTCGTATGCTCCGGTGAGCGTAGTGCATCGTATGCACGTAGGCAATGGCTGATGCAATTCCGATGAGCACCCTGTATTTCAAATACAATGGTAAGGAATACTGATTGTAAAACGACCGAAGGTCGCGATTTTCAAAGAATCTGAGTAGCAGAGATGAGTTCGCATTATAATCTGCGTCTATCATTTTCACGATGTTGGTGTGGCGAAGATACGATAGCATCTTGATTTCTAACCGCATGTTGCCTACTTCAGATATGCCATGCTTTCGTTTATTGTCAGAATTAATTTTTAATGTATATAAATGTTGACTTACTGGGGCAGTGACAATAAAGATGCTGCCAAATGTCCCCGGTAGTACGCACACCTCCGTGTACTTGTCATATAAGTGTGTCCTGGCTGGAATATGTCCTGGGCGACTGGCTTTTGGTAGCAAACTCCCTGGTTGGATAACCATGTTGACGTTCTCTTGCTCTGTGATAGTCTTATCGTGGGTTAATAGAGTGTCTCTATCCAATGACTGACTTGCTGTCATTGTATTTATTGCCGAGCGACAGGCAGGGAATGTCTCTATTTTACCAACTCTTTGCTTGTGTTCTGCGGATGCAAGATACATTAAGATGTAATATTCACTTAATACACTTTCTTAAAGGTGTAGAGGAAGAAATCAGCATCGTTTCCATTTATCGTCTGATTCACACACGGGCACACGTACACACATCCCTCTACCTCCCTCGCCCTGCTCCCCTCTCATTCTCTCTCTCTCTCTCTCTCTCTCTCTCTCTCTCTCTCACTCCCTCCCTCCCTCCCTACCTCCCTCCCTCCCTCCCCCCTCTCCCGTCCTCTCTCTCTTTCCACACATCATCCCACTCCTACGTCTCCATACCTCTCTCAACCTGCTTCCACATTCCCACCACTCTGCACTCACTCCTACATCTCCCTCTACCGCCTCACCCCTCACTCCATCCACTCCCCATCCTTATCCCACTCACCCTCTCCCCCATACCTTATACTATCCACTCCCTCTCCATCCTCCTATCCTTATCTCAATCGCTCCCTCACTCACTCTTTCCCTCCTTCTATCCTTATCTCAATCTCTCCCTCGCTCACTCGCTCCCTCCTCTCCGAATTCGACAGCTTACTTGAATAGTAGCTACGTTGAAAATCAAAACTAATATGCGTAAAATGTGACCTGAACATAGCACTAAATGAGCCAGGTATTACTAGAAATGTTTCGCTCTATTATATATACAAACCTACCTGGTGTTCGTATATCATTCGAGCACATCAGAAGACATGCGCAGATCAGCGTAATGAACATGAGTCCATCTGAAATATAATCAAGCATTATCATTTACATATAAAGAGGACGACAATCGTATACATGTAGAATGTCTTTCGTAATAATAACTCGCATATAGTAGACTCCCTGACACCATAAAACAATGTACAGATTATAATATTTATATATATTCGTGGTATGGGCGTGAGGTGGGTCCACCTTCAGAACCAACGATTCCGGCCCTTGCTAAAAGCTTGCAACATATGGAATGTTAAGTATTGAATACAATTGATAAATAAAGTAGCACAGGCACATATTGCCTTAAATTCAAACTTTAAATACGAAGGTGGTATTAGATAGACAGATAAATCGATGAATGCGGATCGTACGAACTTACATTTAAACATCACCAATGGCTGCCACCAGACCAAGAGATTCTTCCAGACCGTTCTTGTCAACACATCAGACGCGACGAGATGTCGGTTTCTCCATTGTCTTAAGAGAGCGAATAGATTCGCTGGAGTTGTCCAAACTGCATAAATACTGTCAAGTATTGGGATGACTTGGCAGACCATAACGGCGTAAAGATCCTGGATACTGGGATATATAGTGGCGATATCATCCTGTGCCACGAAGTACGCATTGGTAATGGCAGACTCTACAGCGAAGTATGCATTTTCGACACCATATTCTGCAGTGAAGTACGCATAAATGATAGCACGCTCTACCGCAAAGTAGGCATTGTCGACACGATATTCTGATAGGAAGTAAGCATACGTGCTACCGCCTTCTATCGCGAAGTATGCATTGGTCACACTATGCTCCCAGTTGGCACTGTTCAATAGCATGCCGCGCACACTGAGGAGACTGTCATGTGTACTGAGATAGATGTCGGTGGCGCTACCATATACAGTGACGGATGTACTGACGGCACTGCTCCATATTCTAATAATAAGATTAGTGAGGTAGGTCCAACTCTTCTACACAACGCCCCTGTAAAATACAATTTACTTAAGTCACCCGTGCGTGTGTGCTTGCACGCATACGTACGTTCATGCGGCTGTGTGTACGTGAGTGTGTGCGGTCATGTGTGGCTGCGTGCGTGTGCATTTGATGTATCCAGTCTCTCAGTCAATCACATGACGTCATAATCACTTACGTCATGAATGGCGTGATTGAGTCTATCATATTCGCTTAATAGTACGTCGAGTTGTACGAATGGTATGCCTTTGCTAATGTCTAATAAACATTCTATTGAATATCGTATTTATTGTACTACTTTCAGGTAGAGATTGTCACCAATCAGCGTGATTAATTCCAATTGGGTCCATGCTATGTAGCTGGTGGATCCAGAATTTCTCGCGTTCCTTACGGATAGACGTTGCTTCCGGTGAATCAGGGTCGCGATGGAGCACTTCAATAATTCTGTAGTTGACTGAAGTGGTGTTGTGGTTTGGGAGATTAAGGTGAATGGCTACTGGTGTGTCTTTTTTGTTCTTAATGTCCCTTAGACATTAAACAAACACTCGGGTACACCAAAACTCGGGTACAAAAAGTACACAGATTTTTACCAAATCGGGTACAAATACACATAAAGTCGGGTACAAAACCGACAATAACAATAGGATGTATCTACCAAATCCGGGTACATACACATAGGATCTGGTACAATCGGGTGCAACCTGGTACAATCGGGTACAACCGGATACAAGATTACTATAAAAGGAGCGCGCAAACAGTGCATCGGCATCCAGACTCAACAGACACTAACCGTTAGCGTCAGGACAACCTCGCATCTTACAAGCTTTTCACAAAAATATCTAACATTCTATCGAATATCTTTGAGACTAATTTGACAGGAGCTCAAGCTGCCATAGTCAAATTAGTTTCAACATATTCAACAGCTTACCTGTAACCTATAGTTTTCTCGAAATTGATATTCAGAGAGTGCAGGGATCGATCGAACCCACCATGTTCAAAACGAAGGTGGAGCTTAGCTAGATATGGGCGGAACACAGCTAAAACTTGATTCCTTCATTGCAATGAACCGTAATCCCATCTTGAAGCAATTAATTAATTACTCACGGCGGCAGTGGCCTGTGTGAGTATAAGCCTGGATCTTGATAACGTATATGGTATCCGCTAATTACTCACGACGCCAATGACCTGTATGAGTATAAGACTGGATCTGGATAGTGTATATGGCATAGGACTAACCACCGTAATTACTCACACCGACAATGGCAAGTGGGAGTATTGGCGTTGTCTGTTTGTTTGTCCGACTGTCTGTCCATCCGTCCGCCCGCCCGTCCGTCCATCTGTATATCCGTTCGTTCAACAAGGCATCCGGCCAGCCATCCGGACATCCATCCATTTGTCCATCCGTTCATCAGTCCCTCTAGGCATACGTCCGTCCATCAACCCAGCCGTCCATGTGTCCGTCCATCCATCCTTCCATTCATTCGTCCACCGTCTGTCCATCTGTCTGTCCACGGCCTATCTCAGGAATATTCTTTGTCGCGTGAATGGCTAAAATAAACCTTAGTGTGAGGTTAAAAGTTCAAACATCGAGGCCATGAGTTCACTTAGTGCATACCGCAATAAGCATTTTCGTCGATAACACTGTAATGCAAGAATGTAGAATGACCCAATCTAAAACATACAATTGTATTGTTGTTGGCTTGAACCGACATTTAGCTTCCGATCAAATGTTCAAATTTCAAGGCCATATGGCCACTTAGTGCATACAGGACCACATTTTCGTCGATAACTCAAGAAGATAAAATCACCAACTTGGTAACATATTCTGGTTTGATAGAACCAAAATTAGTTACATGTCAAAAGGTCAAGCGTCTGAGTTCATCGTCAAAACAGAGTGCAAAGAAGGGTGTCACCATCCCCCTCGTGTTCTAATTGTTCTGCTATTTGTTATCTGGCGATATTGAAAGCACGGTACTGATTAAACTCCGAGGAGTTTGATAATGTTGTTGCTGTTTACATCAGCCACAACTATTAATTGAATTGTTCGTAGTATCTTCCGAATTTTGTATTACATTGAAAGTCCTGCTCATTATATTGAGAAGAATCTGGTTGAAAGTTGTTGGAGCAACGATGTTCAGTCAAATCGTTTTCAAAATGTCAGGCGGTGACACTTGCATCTTCTGGTGATTATTTAGCAAAAATGGTTATAAAAATCTCTAGCTAAGCGCATATCATCTCTACCACAGAAAATATGTAATTAGAATCGAACTACTATGCTCTTTCTATGGTAGCTCTGCTCACATTGGCGGCCAACACTACCGTATCTGCTATTAGCGTTATGGGAAGTATTTTATACTGAGCATTGTGCAACAGCCAGAATAAGAATCCCAAATAATAATGGCTACGCGACTACGCATTTCAAAGTAAAATGGCGGCTCCGAAGAAAATGATCGTCGCCGCATTTTTCTAAGTATTTCCTCTACTTATTACTTCATGATAACTTTACATGTACGTTGGATTGCACAGTTTTAACCATTTAATGAAAAATTCGTTCAAGAAAATCGAAGTATTTTCTTATGGAATGTCCATTTGCAAGCCATACAACGAGTATATTTTAAGGTTTACCACTGGAATGGCTGGCTTGGTTACCGAGCCAGTCATTCCAGTGGTAAATTGCCAATAATGATCTTTTCTTGTCCAGCAAATAGCCATTCCTTAAGGCCACTGCAGAGGCGAGCTTTTGCAGGCCTGTAATGTAGCCTATATTATCTTACCTGTCACTGTTGATAGCGCTCGCCAAAGTGGTGTAGAGGCTGGTGGCAGTTGATGCCAGGTGGTTGTAGGGGGACCCTATGCACGACGACACAGCATCCGTAGAGGGATACCATCCGGAGATATTTCTGCCAATACTTTGCTGCACGACACACTATCTGTGAAGATCGCACCACGTGGATTTATTCCTCGTGGCCCTTGACGCGGAGGACGTACCGGATTCCCACTGATGATACTCACATCATTAAGATCGTCATCAAGTTTTAGTATATCGTCTTTTTCAGTTATCGACGGCACAATGGCGCTAAAATTGCTACATAACAGAAAATATTAAACATAGAGATACATCCCAAAATTCATACGGCATTAATTACATTTATTTTGCAATAATCAACTAGGAACAGCAATGGCATGTATTGTGCAAGCAAGCGTAATAAGCAGAGTGACAGATGTGACCCTGCATCATATGTGGCGGCGCAACAGTCATGTATGGATGAATCTGCCAAGTGCCACAGTCATGGCATCCCGGCTACTCACTATTGCGTATGACCAATACTACTGATTAAACCTGAGACTTTCTTTCCATGTGGGCAATCAAAGTTCGTAACCGGACTTCAATTTGTGGCATATTCACCCACTCTTTTACCATCGACTGCCGCCGCTCCTGAACGCTGGTGGGAGGGGTTTGTGTTGTCGCGCTGGCCACTTCATTTGTTCAACACCCACGTTTTCCAGAGGCAAGCAAGCATTGGTCTGCGCGGCCTTGCGTTATCCCGGTGGGCCAGCATACGGCTGAATAAAAGGATGGAGGACTTAGTTCCTATATCTCACCGCAGTCAAAAATCCAATCCGGATGCAGCATAGGTATGAATGACCACCAACACTAATTCCCGCCCACACAATGCTTGAACCTCCACCATGGCGGTTGTGTTTCATCACGTTGGAATTAGCGAACATCTAATTTTTACGTTGCCACACACGAACACGTCCATTGCAAAAGTCGAAGCAGAATCGCGACTCAAAACCAAACACCTTCCCATTGAGCAGGGCTCTAATTGCGATGTTCTCTACTCCAGTCCGGTCCAGCTCGATGGTGCTTCTCTCCGAATGGTGCCCTCACATCGGGTGTATCTCTGTCATGTAGTCTGGAGGGCGGAGGCTCGTGTGTCTCCCCGCAAATTTTTGTAAAATCTAGCATGGCGCTGAGAGTCAATATGTTACTATTTACATATCTTGGCGTATTTCCAAACACAATAGAATTTTTGAGAAATGATCCTAATGTACTGTATTCATTTGGAAAGAACCTACGTGCGTTGACACAGTTTTGATGCCTTAAATTTTTCTGTGAGTTGTGTAATAATGTTTATTTTTTACCTTACCTTTCACTCTTAGTAATCACAGGTGATGATCTTGATCTAGCTATTCTGTGGTATGGATGAGCAGCTCTATCCCAGGCAGTCACCATATCGCAACGGAAGACAGCTTTGGCCACGCTAGTGCAGAGGCTACTGGCTTTGGACGTCACTTGATCGTAGACGAACTCTAGGTACGATACAGCATCTGTAGAGGGAATACCATCTATATCTATTTCCTCAAATACTTTGCTGCACGACAAAGCATCGGTGCAGATTGCACCACGTGGATGTACTTCTCGTGGGCCTTGATGACGAGGGCGTATAGGATTGCCACTGATGATCCTCACCTCATTATTGTCATCGGGTTTTCGAATATCGTCTTTTTCTGTTACCAATACAGCAACACTAGACTTGATAAATAAAGTCTTTGCAATGTACCAATAGACCTCTGTGACGGCATTGAGTACTCGCCAGCTGAGCTGCGTCACTGTAGACATACTTGAATGTGCAATTTTAATTACAGAGGCATAATTGAATCCGCATGCAATGCCGGACGTTTCATGTGAAGAAAGGGTGTTAAAACAATAGAGATCACCTGTGACATTTCCACATACGGCGACACTCTCATTTTGCTGATTGAGGTGCTTGTTCCCACCATTCATGCCCAGAGAACTGGGTGAATTATAACCTCTGGAAGATGCATCTGGTCCGCGGAAACAGCTCACAGCATACTGCACGCTAGAAAGTATAGTTTCCCGCCAGCTGCAAAGAGACAATGAGCAGTTAGTATTCGATAATGCTATACATATAGACTAACACTACACGGTTTAAATGAAAATTACAATCTAACCAATCCCTATATTATTCCATTATCCTGGTTATTTCAGCATGTCGAAGCGTGATCAGCTTCAGCCTCCTTTTAGAAAATCTTGGTAGGCAGGAATTCAAAGAATGAGGGGAAATTACAATATACTCAGTCGCGTGGTATATGTATTTTAGATGGCTTCCTGTCTCATTTTCTATCGAGTTTTCCCATTTTCCAAAGAGTAATAGAAGATATTAAACATAAGGATACAAATTAGAATCCATACGAAAGTAACGACATTTATTTGGCTATTATCAACACCGGCCATCAATGCCATGTATTGTGCAAGCAAACGTAACACGCGCGGTGACAGATGTGGCCCTGCATCGCGCAGTGACAGGTGTGGCCCTGCATCGTACTGTGGATGAACAACAGTCATGTATGGATGAACCTGCCAAGTGCTACAGCTATGTTTTCCTGGCTACTCAGTATCGCATATGATCACGTCTTGCACCGATTACAACATGACAAATTCTGTGTATGCTACAAATCTAAAATCTGAATCGAAATTGCTGTATCTTGACCCACTCCTCTGCCAAGGCCTGCTCAACGTCCTGAAGGCTGGTGGGAGGGGTTGGACCGGTTGAGCTGAAATGGCTGTCTGGAGAAGCTCCCAAGCATGTTGAATGGGATTCATCGGGGGAATCGATACCTCATTTTCCAGCTAGATGTTAACAGCCCTTGTGCTGTGTGGTCGCGTATTATCACCCAGCAGATTGAACTTTAACCGTATTGAGGCAGCAAAGTGCCGAACAAAGGGTTGACGAATTTTGTCTCTACCTATCCCACCTGTCAAAGAGCCATTAGTTAGACAGTTAGACAATTAAACAGTTAGTCAGTTAGTTAGTCAGTTAGTCAATTAGTCAATTAGTCAGTTAGTCAGTTAGACAATTAATCAGTTAGTCAGTTAGACAGTTAGACAGTTAATCAGTTAGACGGTTAGTCAGTTAAACAGTTAGACAGTTAGACAATTAAGCAGTTAGTCAATTAGACAATTAAACAGTTAGTCAGTTAGACAATTAGTCTTCTTCTTCTTTTCGTTCGCTGATCATACCGCCAGTCCTGTAAGTGACTATCGACATGATCATAAGCGTTAAGTGCGTGGATCCATGGTTTATTAGAGTGCGCCGTGCGGCCTGGAACCTCCGTCTTCAGCACTCGAGGTTTCTGTCAGGGTTACCTCACCGTTACCTCCTTTAGTCGCCTCTTACGACACGCAGAGGATACGGAAGGTGTATTCTAAGCCCCACCTACAGGGCAGGACAATTAGTCAGTTATACAGTTAGCCAGTTAGCCACTTAGAGTTAGAGCTACAGAGATGGACGAAGTTAAGCAGTTTGCCTATTTTATGTCCATTTTGAAAGATGATACCCTATCCTACTGCTGGGTTTGCTTCCAAAAGGTGTCTAGAGCAGTTTTAAAGGCATTTACGGTTTTGATTTGATCACATTTTCTGGTAGGTTATTCCATTCGTTCACAATTCTGTAACTGAAAGTATCGTGCCTGATTTGTGTTCGACATCGAGGTTTGAAGAACTTTAGGCTATGACCTCGCTGCCCAGATCGTTCTACCAATGAAAAAAATTGTTCTGGATCAATGTTTTCTTTTTGTGTAATAATTTTGTATGTTTCTATTAGGTCGCCCCTGACTCGACGTTGTTTTAGAGTTGGTAGACAAAGTATTTTGAGTCATTCTTCATAAGTTTTGTTTCGTAATCCTACTACTAATTTGGTGCATCGGTGCTGTACTTTGTTCTAAGTGGTTGATGTCTTTGACAAGGTATGGTGACCAGGCTTGTACACAATATTCTAGATGTGTGCGGACATAGGTTTTGTATAAAATAAGAAATGTTTCTCGGTCGAGGTGGTTGAATGCTCGTTTGATTTGTCTCATGATATACATGGCTTTATTTGCTGCTTTTAAAGTCTGCATAGTTGATTCAAGGTCGTTTTAATCCAGATTCCTAAATCTTTTTCATGTGTTGTAATATGCAGTGTATGTGTTTCGCTTTTGTCTTTCATTGTATAGTTATGCAAATGATTATTATGACCTAAGTGCATTTTCTTGCATTTACTGGCATTGAATTTCAAAAGCCACTGGTCTGACCATCCATTAAGATAGTTTAGGTCGTTTTGTAATTTTTTACTATCTGAGTCGTCTTTAATGTGGATCCCGAGTTTTGTGTCATCTGCAAACATTTTGATGTTGCTTTGAATATCGTCTGGAATGTTGTTTACATATACCCGGAATAACAGTGGACGGAGCCCCGTGGAACTCCACTGTCAACACTTGTCCAGTCTGAGTAGTTTCCTCGGATGTGAACCATCATTTGTCGATCTTGGATAAATCCTTGTATCCAGGTCAATATGGGCCAGTGACTCCGTATGCCTTTAGTTTGTGAAGTAATCTTTTGTGTGGTACAGTGTCTAATGCTTTTTGATAGTCTAGGTAAATTATGTCTACATTGTTGTTACTGTCAAGGGACTCTGTCCAGCTTTCTAGAGTTTCTAGCCTGTTTGTCAAGTAGCTTCGCCCTTGGACGAATCCATGCTGGCGTATCGTTAAAAGGTTGTTGGACTTGAAGTGTTGTACAAGTTTGTCTTTGATCTTTGATTCTAATATCTTGCATAGTACACATGTAAGTGAAATTGGGCGGTAGTTTTCTGCAAGTTTGTTAGTGCCTTTTTTGAACTAGAAGATAGGTGTTATTATTGCATTTTTCCATATTTTGGGGAGAGTTCCAGTTGCTATTGAAAGCTTGAATAGTATGTGTAATGGTTCGACTAAATTGCTTCTTTTTCCTTGATTTTGGGTTGGATATGTGACCACAGATTCTGGAAGGATGTTAAGTTTCAACATGATCTGCAGAAACCTTAAGGGTAGTCGGTATTAGCATATCACTCTCTTGCATTTTCTTTGAGGCATTTTGGGCACAGATAAGCATATTCCTCCGAAATTATTCACTGGATCCAACAGAAAAATAAAAACATCAATGGACCAAATATATGTGGTTGTCAGATGCGGAACAGATGCTAGAGGTATGTTAAGTTTCTCCATGATCTCCAAGAAACTCTAGGACGAGTTGCTGTCTGAATAGCACTCCCTTACATTTCCAATTAGACTTTTTGGACAAGAAATCGTGGAATTCTCGGGAACCATACACCAGATCCAATTTTTGTAGATGATCTATACATGCCTGGTGCCTACTAGAAATGTACCAAGTTTAGATATGATATTAATCCATAGTAGTATAATTTATCAAGGTATATGCCAAATATATATATTCAAAAAAATTGGGCTTATGCCGGATTTTCTCAAAAATGGGTCACCATGCCCATAATATTTTGGGTCAGCATGTGGGTCAAGACATGCTAGACATTTTTCCAGTTTCAAGATGATAGAGGCAAAACTTTAGGAGCAGTTAGTATCCGAATATTGCTCTCATGCATTTCCTATGGGGACATTGGGGCACGGAAATGCAGAGTTTTGATTGGTTAACATGTTCGTTAATAATTTTATTTCACTAATCAAGAGTAGTATAATACATCTACGCAAATGCCTAATTTCAACCATCTGACCGCCCTAGAAATACGAAGTATCTTGATTCCAAAAAACCTGGCTTATGCCTGATTTTCTCCAAACTTGGTCACCGTACCCAAGATATATTTTGGGTGGAGATGCAGAGCAACACATGCTAGAAATCTGTGAAGTATCAAGATGATTGAGGACAGATTCTAGGAGTAGTCGCTGTCCGAATATTGCTCCCATACATTTCCTATTGGACCTTTTTCCCGCAGAAATGCGGATATCGCGGAAACCATACACCTGATCGAGAAGAAAAGTAATAGGAAACTAAATCCTAAGGGCTCCTACAAGTTGACCAAGTTTGAAGTTGATCAAAGCTGTAGCAGGAGATAGTTTGCGAAAATCCTTGAGAATAATAATAATAAGAAGAAGAATAAAGATCCTGAGAAAAAACAATAATCAGCGATAGATCGCAGATTAATTATTGCTTGAGTTAACATGCAATGGACGGTACAAATAGGATAGGCCTTTACTGGTTAGTATAGGTTCTGAAGTATTAGGTCTCTGCCCCACGGCTACTTGGGGAAAGAATAGACAGGGGAGCCGGAGGATCGAAAGCACATTGAGAGAAAGAGAGAGAGAGAGAGAGAGAGAGAGAGAGAGAGAGAGAGAGAGAGAGAGAGAGAGAGAGAGAGAGAGAGAGAGAGAGAGAGAGAGAGAGAGAGAGAGAGAGAGAGAGAGAGAGAGAGAGAGAGAGAGAGAGAGAGAGAGAGAGGTAAGGACAGTTGGGAATACAAATGCAATAGCTATATTTTTTATTCTTAAAAATATGTGCATTTTTTGTGTCGGTAACAGATCAAATAGTTTAATATTTTATTGTTTACTATTTCTTTATTTTTATTTTATTTTTATTTATTTTTATTTTCCAGGTTGATTTTTTAGTTTGTATTTTGTGTGCGTGTTATTTGGTTTGCTTTTAGGTAACTACTTCTTAAGCAGGCCCCATTTATTTATTGTAGTTTATTTATTTTTATTTTTTAGCTAATATTAATTATTCAATACAAATTATATGATCACAGATGATCACAAATTTTGCCAGGTAACAACCGAAGTTGTTATAGCTTTGCTATGATAAACAGTCACAGGCACTGGTGACAATTTGGAAAAAGACAGCAATTTAACTGGCCAATTTAATTATTTTCAGTGTTACATCTCATAATTCGTTGAGTACAATATAGAACCAAGCAACAACCGATGCTGTTATAGGGTTGCCTTGATAAACAGTCACGAAAACTGATGACAATTTAGACAAAAATCTATTTAACTGGCCATGTCAACTACTTTCAATGTTTAAAATTGATAAACAGTCACAGGTACTGGTGACAATTTGGAAAAAGACAGCAAATTAACTGGGCAATTTAATTATTTTCAGTGTTACATCTCATAATTAGTTGAATACAATATAGAAGCAGAACCAGGCAACAGCCGATGTTGTTATAGCTTTGCTGTGATAAACAGTCACGGAAACTGATGACAATTTGGACAAAAAAACCATTTTAACTGGATAACTCAACTACTTTCAATGTTTACACCTGATAATTAGTTAAATACAATATAGAACTATATAAATTGTCATTGTAAATTGCACAATGTACTCAGAGTAACTTAAGTAACAATAATGAAAAGGGTTAGCAACGCAATTCTCATTAGATAAAACATAAGACTCTCGCACGTTAGCGAGCTAGTCAGTTAGTCAATTAGTCAGTTAACCGGTTAGACAGTTAGACAATTAGCCAGTTAGTCAGTTAGACAATTAGTGAGTTAGTCAGTTAGACAGTTAGTCAGTTAGCCAGTCAGTCATAAAAACGTTACTGGTATATATCTCAAAACGCAATGATCCGAAATGGTTCAAATTTTAACACAAGAAAGAAACTTTTACTGCAAGAGGATTTCAAGACGTTGGCATCAGATTAAATTCTTGATATATTATGGATATCTTGGAATCTATCGGTTCAATTTCAACGCAGGAAAGGGTGTGGGCAGACACTAGAATGCAGCCGTGATCCGGAAAATCAAAAAAAATCAGGTGCATGTGTTTGCGTCGGTGCGCATCAAATTCGTTTTGAGCTGACTTTAGAACCGACCAGCTGTTACAGCATAAAGGATACATAGGTTCCGTTTTATAAAAGTATTATTTTGTCAAGACAGGTCTTATATATGTTTTCGTAATAATAATAATAATAATAATAATAATAATAATAATAATAATAATAATAATAATAATAAGTCAAATCTGCGAAATTACAATAGAAAATTTAAAAAATATTGCATGGTCACCTGTATGGTCGTTTGGTGACTGATAAAGCTCCGATGAAAGAAATAATAAAAATATAAACAATCGCATCTTATATTCGAATTCTATTCGTCATGGTTGATATAACGCATGTGAACATGTCGATATCATATAAGATAATGAAGTATTAAACACTCGTTACCACATCGTCTCTAAGAATAATGACGTCAGCGCATTGTTCTGGTTTATTGCGTCACCTCTTATATGACGTGACGTCATAAACTAGAACAAGACAATTACGTCATTGTTCTTTGCGTACTTGCTCTATCGTGATTATGTTGTTCATAGCAGGGTCAGAGATACACCCGTGTGGGGCAGGGTCAGAGATAGCCTACACTCGTGTTCCCACCATCTCTGACTTCGCTAGTAACATGCTTTTCAAGATGAAGCAAGCACGAGTTTGCGCACACAAACACACCACTAGTAACGTTCGTATGTTCAGGGCAGTTGATAGATGACAAATAGCATGTTCTATGGAAGATTTGCAAACGCATCCAACTACGCTGTAATAATTATAGCGTAGTCTTGGATATTTTGAAACCGGTTTGACTGGAAGCTACGCTGCTGTTGCCGTGTAAGGCATCGACATGTTCCAGCCAAATTACTTTCAAAATAATCAGCCTAGCTCTCCTCTGATTTGTTGAAAAGTAAACCACGGCAGCCTGCGCAAGCCGGAAAAATGTATACACATTTAACTATTCAAAGACGGATATCTGTCTTTCATGACGTGATATAGTGATAGAAATCTAAAGCCGCAATGCATAGTTTACCTGTGGTATAGTGTATCGTCTGAATAGCTAGAATAAGATGAGGCGAGCTTTCCTTTAAAGGAGCACATCCACAACAGAATGCTTGAAAATTAGGTTTTTTTAATTAAATTGTATATTTTTAGAAGAATAAATTGTTGACGTCAATGTAATGACAAAAATTAAATAAATCTGTAATATAATACATTATTATAAACTCTGCAATGTTGAATTAGGGACGCGTACCACTCTTGAATGCACATTAATACCTACAATTGTATTGTTGTATACGGAATGAACGCATTATATGTTTAAAAATATGACGTTTCATTACAATGACGTACATACGGTAAGCCAATGAAACAATACAATTTTAACAATTTTATTTTCATGCATTCTGGTGTGAATATGGGCCTTTAAAGCTGCTATGTCACAGCATTTCATTATTGTAAATCAGTCTCTAGGCTATATACATAACCGCATTGTGTCAGGAGAAGTTCATATTTGCGCAATGCCGCCAATAAAACGAGGTAATTCCACCGTTAGGCGATCGTCAAATAGCGCATTTTTACAGCAATTACTGATCTTATCCATCTATTTTTTATTGTATTCAGTGGGCATCTCATAAATATTCATACGGAGATATCCCTGTTATCACGTGACATATTTTGTTTCGCTTTCGGCGTGAATCAGCTATTGTTATTAGATGTAGGCATCATCAGTAAATACTATTAACGACTAGATGAAATGATAGGATGGACTAAAATAGGTGAATTACAGAATTAGTTGTAAACTGGTCAAAAATACTAGTAACGCGTATATATGAATGTGGCTTGCGTTATCAGTTTTTGCAACGCGTTCACAATAGTTTGCCAACTATTGCAGTTGTTACGTAAACGGGCAGCGCAACCCACGTTCATTCATAAGTGTGTCTTACCAGTATTGTGGTATTTTCGTTACGGGACTTTCATTATAAAAAAGCAATCATATCCTGATTTTTCTTGACCTCATCTCAGACTACCTTGAAATTACAAATGGATGCGGAGGGCAAACAATTTTCAAGCGAGCACATGAGTGACAGATCGACTGACCGGCCAATTGCATGAGTGACAGACCGGATGACAATTGCATGAGTGACAGATCGGATGACCGACCAACTGCATGAGTGACAGATCGGATGACCGACTGACTGTATGAGTGACAGATCGGATGTAGATTGCATGAGTGATGGACTGATGGGATGCATGAGTGCCAGATCAGATGACTGCATGATTGACGGACTGACAGATAGGGAGATAGACAGAACGCCTGACTGCGTGAGTGACAGATCGGATGACCAAGGGCTTGAGTGATGGACTGACAGACTGCATGAGTGACAGCTCGGATAGCTGTATGAGTGACGGACTGACTGACAGGCCAGCCAAGCAACTGACTGACCGACTGCATGAGTGACAGATCGGATGACCAACTGCATGAGTGACGGACTGACAGACTGGATGAGTGACAGCTCGGAAAGCTGTATAAGTGACGGACTGACGAACATGCCGACCGACTGACTGACAGACAAACCCACTGCATGAGTGACAGATCGGATGACTGCATGAGTGAGGGATAGGATGACTGCATAAGTGACAGATATGATGACTGCTTTGTGACGGAGTGATGGACAGACTGGCGGATCAAACGACCCACCCACTGACTAACAAAACCCACTGACTGACCAACTCAGTAACCATACAAGCACCCGGCCGCCCGACCAACTGCATGAGTAACAGAATGCATGAGTGACCGCTCGGATGACTGCATGATTGACATATCAGATGACTGCATGAGTGAAAGACCGGATTACTGCATGAGTGACAGACTGACGGACTGCATGAGTGGCACATCGGATGACTGCATGGGTGACAGATAGGATGACTGCATGAGTAACAGACTGATGGACTGCATAAGTGATAGATATGATGACTACATGAGTGACAGACTGGTTCACTGCACGGGTGACAGATCAGATGACTGCATGAGTGACAGATCGGATGACTACACGAGGGACAGATAGGATGACTGTATGAGTGATAGACTGATGGACTGCATGAGTGACAGATCACATGACTGCATGAGTGACAGATCACATGACTGCATGAGTTACAGATCAGATGACTATGAGTGACAGACTGATGGACTGCACGAGTGACAGATAGGATGACTGCATGAGTGACAGAGCAGATGGCTACACGAGGGACAGATCGGATGACTGCATAATTGATGGATTGACAGACAAAACCACCCACCCACCGACTGACCAACCCACTGACCGACCCACTGAGTGGCCAACCGACCAATTGCATGAGTGACAGATCGGACGACTAGGTGAGTGACAGATCGGATGACTACATGAGTGACAGATCGGATGACTGCATGGGTGACAGATTGGATGACTGCACAAGTAACAGATCAGATGCCTGGCGGACCGCATGAGTGACAGATCGGATGACTGCATGAGGAATAGAGACTGACAGTCTAGACTGCATGGGTGACAGACTGACAGACTGCATGAGTGACAGGTCAGATGACTGCATGAGTGGCGGACAGACAGACAGGCTGACAGACCAAACCACCCACCCACTGACTGACTGACCAACTGCGTGGATGACTGACTTAGCGACGAATGACGCTATACGTCTCATGTATGCGTATTCTACAAGCAACGCGTGAATAGTCGATCTAGATCCTACATTTTCTTATGCCCAATGCTTAGAATAGGGCTGGGAACTGGCGTAGGTGTGTATAATACCACGTAAAATCGCGGAAATCACCTGGACTTTAAAATAAGCCGCCAGCGTATTACAATTGTACCATCATAACAACGGTAATAGTGGCGAATTGGTACAAGTGTTACTGTGGGGAAACTCAACCAACGCAATGCGTGTCACGACAACAACACCTGCATTTAGTCGCCGACTAGACGAGTCTCTGTATGTACGCCGGTCATTACCGATAGACGATGATCATACTGAAAGGATTAAAGATAACTGTCTCCAAATCACGATGCACTTTGTCTGCGCCATTGCTCATATGAATGAATGGATGGATGGATGGATGGATGGGTGGGTGGGTACTTTTGATTCTGATTGGATCAATCTTCCTATCACTGAATATCTCCGAAACGACAGGGCAGAACCTAGGAGTCAACAACGTTGGACGTGCTACAAAAAATCCTGAAAATAAAAAAAAATCCGGAAAATACAGAAAAATCCTGAAAATCTGAAAACTGTTTACAGTGAGACAATAATAGGGTCTGCAATCTGTGATTTCTCTTGTTTTTGCTAACATTAGTATCTCAGTATTAATGCAATCAAATATTATCAGTCTGTAATCAAGCTGTTATTTCGTAGCATGTGAATAAAGCTTACCTGTACAGTTACCTTGAAATTGAGATTTTGAGAAATCAGGATTCAAATGGTTAAAATCGCGTGAATTGCTCGTACAAATGGGTGTGGTGGGTGGGTGGGGTGAGCTTAGATAGAAATGGATCCGTCTTCTACTGCTGGCTATATGCCATCTTTACCATCTACTTCCAGTGAAGACTAGCAAGCATCCTTAGCAATGAATACAACTCTATACACTGGAATGACCATCTACGCTGACTGCCACACAATGGACCTTTCCATTTTAGCTATGCCCCGCCCATCCCTAGCTAGGCTCCACCCACACCTCACCGTGATGGGATTGATCGATCCCCAAATGCCCTAGCTATCAATTTCCTGAAAACTATACAGGGAAGCTGTTGAATATTTTGTAACTAATTTGACTGGGTGCTGCTGCTGCCTATGGCAGCAACAGCGCCCAGTCAAATTAGTTTCAAAATATTTAATAGAATATTTATTAAATAGTAAAAGCAAACAATCTGTACAACAACGCATAAACCGTCTTCAAGTATTCTTTCGTGACGTACTTATCGACGTCATTCATGACGTCATTCATTATGATGTCATCGTACACATCACACAGTTCGTTATGACCTCATATGATGGGTGGGTACTCTGGAAAGGTGAATTCACCTTTCCAGAGTATGTACCCATCATATGACGTCATAATCATCTACGCGGTGTGTAGAATGACATCATAATGGATGACGTCATGAATGATGTCGATAAGTACGTCACGAACGCATATTTGAAGACGGTATATGCCTTGTTGTACAAATTGTTTGCTTGTACCATTTAATAAATATTCTGTTGAATATTTTGAAACTAATTTGACTAGGCGCTGTTGCTGCCATAGGCAGCAACAGCACCCAGTCAAATTAGTTACAAAATATTCAACAGCTTCCCTGTATAGTTTTCAGGAAATTGATAGCTAGGGCATTCTGGGATCGATCAATCCAAACACGGCGAGGTGTGGGTTGAGCTTAGCTAGTGATGGGCGGGGCATAGCTAAAAATGGAAAGGTCCATTGGCGCTGGCCTGCGCGCTGATCCAGGCACCAATAACCATGGGTTCCACGACTATCGTAGTTCCCGATGGAGTCAACCTAGATAAACAAAATCAAACTCAGGTAGGTGATTTTGTAGGTCATTACATTGTAGAGGTGTCAGGTTCCATAATTCAATGGAGGTGACTTGCAATTTTTATATAGCCGTTCACTTCTTTCAATTCCAGGCCACCTCCCAGTTTCAATGGCTAATTCGAGATTGGCAAAGGGTAACAACATCTCGGCAGAGCAAAATTAGTAAATTCTTTTGCAATAGGAAATCAGTATTTTTCTCCCTATAAAATGGCAGTCGGCTTAGACACATTTAACATACCTTAGACACATTTCTCAATATTTTTCTCAGAGTGATTGTGAAGCCAACACTCTAAATTCATTAATCATATCTCTTAATTGTTTCGCTGCTGTAAGCCACAGGCAATAATTTCAATGAGCAATAACTCGGGACCTCCTTAATATTCCGAAAACAATTTGACTGAAAGTTGTTGGTGGCATAGCATTGTTTTCAAAATATTTAGCATTTGACCGCTGCAATAGGTCATTTGCAAAAACTCAGGAAGCAGACGGTTAACACACGTGGTTATGTGCTACAAGAAATGTTTCAGATGCAGAAAGTCCCTCATCGTGTTCGCACTCTACGAGGTCTAATCATATTGAAGATTTGGGTTTCTTCAGAGGGTCTATCTTCGACTTGTCTGGAACTTCTTACTTTCTGAGGATGGATCCCGCTTCGCTACCGGTAGCTGGATAGTGTTGCTGCGACAACGGCTATCGGTAACGGAGAAGGAGAGGAATACCGGGCTCCGATATACCTCCTATCTGACTGCTATGAAGGATTTGATCAAAGTAGTTGGTGTGTCGACATTCGTGTGTGTAGGTACGTATGTGTGTGTGTGTATATATATGATCGTAAACTTGATATTGCTTTTTATGGTAACAGGTCGGTTCGCCCCTGTGTCGGTTCGCCCCAGGTCTTTAATTCACACCGCGTCGATTCGCCCGTGAGTGGGTCGTTTCACACCTATAGATTTCTTCCAAAGGGGATGTGGTGGTGGTGGGGGGGGGGGGGGGGGCTATTGTGAATGCGCGGTAATTTGATGATTGATTAATTGAATTGCTGTAGGCTTATTGTATAATTGCCGGCGGTGGTGAACTCAACTGATCATTTTATGACCTGCCGAGGTTTAATATTAACTAATAGTATGACGTCGGCATTTGTCAAATTGCATTGAGGAATCCAGCTTTAGTTATATCCCGCCTATCTGTAGCTAAACACCACCCACACTTCGCTGCCTATGACAGCAACAGCGTCCAGTCAAATTAGTTTCAAAAATAGTCAACAGCCTGTTATTAAATAGTAAAGACATGCAATTCATTAGATATATGTTGTACCGTCCTATGTTTACGCATATACAGACGTTATTATTATATTACAGATGTTTGTATCAGCTTTCACCTTATATATTGTAATGTCTTGTTTTATGTGTAGTGGTGTCCATCGGTTCATAGGCCGACCTGCATTTGATGGACTGCCCAACTGTGATGTATGTATACTATATATTAAGCATGAAATAAATAATTGTGAATCTTGAATCTTGAATTCGTACAACAATTACGCATATTCCATCATCAATTAAGCGAGTGATCGAGTGCGTCATAAGTAAATAAAGTTGTGTGCAAGACAGTCTACGGTTTTGAATTAAAACTTTAACATTCAATCTACAATGGTCTTGAGAAATATCATGTTTGCAGACTGATAGACTATTTTGGAAAATTTAACACTGGAAAGACTTGCTCGATAAGTTGGTAATTTTCCAAAAATAGTCTATCGGTTTGCAAACTGACATTTCTTATGAGACAATTAGAATGTTCTTTAGGTATAATTATAGGCCATGAAATTCTACTCAAGCTGCTACTAAAGGTTAGTAACTTGCTTTGATGTTTGAACTAGTATCCTCCTCGTTAATCACGTTGATCATTTAGTAAATACTATGCGTAATTACAAAACAATGGATTATCAGCGCTGCTTGAACCAAACAGTTTATCCAATTTCCCCCACGCGGTTACGCACAAGCTTATCAGTTAAATCTTTATTTGAGTCACTACCACCGCCACCACCACCCCACCACCACCACCACCACCACCACCACCACCACCAACAACAACAACAACAACAACAACAACAACAACAACAACAACAACAACAACAACAGCAACAAATGTATGAATGAATAATGTGGGAGAAAGAATGAATGAATGAAGCAGATTAGACACGCATGTCGTGAAATGATTTACCATCGCACAAACCGCCGCCACCACCACCACCACCACCACCACGACCCAATCGACCACCAACAGCCAACCCACCAACAAATCTACCACCATCTCCACCACTACCGAAACAGTTAACTATAATAAACAGTGAATTTGACAGCGCTCTTACTTAATCAGTAATAAGTGCACGATGATCAGTCGGTATTACAAAGCAGGGATTCAGAGCTCAAAAAGAAGATCTGGGCATAGCTGATGTCCACTCACATGTATGAGTTGAAAATATTATTACGCAACTTATTTGTTTGATATTTTTTAGGTTCAGTCCTCGCGGTGTGTAGTTCTTTGATGTTTCAGATCACTGATCTTCGTGACGCTAGTATTGTGTCTGTTGGCGGCGAACCTAATAGACATATTTAAAATTTTCAAAGTTCTTTCCAATTGGATTGTTTCTTAAATATAACGCTTCCTTAAATTGAACGGTTATACCCGCACACAAGTTTCCAGAAAAACAACAAATAATAACAAATATGTATGCAACAGGCTCAGAATTTATGCATAGGCTAAACATTATATGTAGTGGGCCTACTACTAATAAACCGGGACCATTATATGACACCAAAAATACCGAAAATCCTCAAATTTATTTATATCTCGGGGGTAATGCATCTTTAAATTTATGAATCTTGTGTTTATCTTTTCAGCGCCATGGCACGCGATCCGCTCAGTATTTCCGGCAGCTGGTAACTTATACGGACAATCAATGGATGAACAATGCAGTATCGGACATACCATTATGGTCCATTTATAAGATGACGCTCCACACCAATAATGACGTTGACAATAAATTGCTAAAATTTTTTCATTTTCATACATGTATGATTATAGTTTCTTCTCATGTATGGTATATCATGTGTAATAAGTTTTCCGGTAGCGCTTGTCTCATCCCATAGGCAAAGCGAGACAATGGTGTTACATATTCCGCGTCATCGCTGTCCGTGTGTCATTTGTGTTAACGTTTTTCAATGGGTTTATTAGTTAATAGCGACTATTCCAATATTAATGAAACTTTAGTACTTTACAGACATGTTCTATACAAAGTATATGATGCAATCGCCGTCATTACTATGATTTTTCGTCTTTTCTTCACGCTTTTGGACTTTTAATTAATTTCCCTTTTTACATTAAAGATCTTATTACTTTGCATCTGATCCAAAATAAGCATATTTCTTATATATTACCTTCACTAGATTAGAACCTAGTAGAGGCGTTTCGAAACTTATTTGACTTGGAGCTGTTGTCGCATATGTAGGCTATACTTGTAGGCCAATCGATGCCAATGATGCGTAATTTCATTATAGCCAAACAGCTTAATCGCGTCGGAATTTTAGGAAATATAGATGTATCGACCCAATAACCAATTTGGCCCGTTTCTAAATAGCAGGACCATTTGTAAACTACACTGGCCCGTATACCAATTTGCTATCGGCGCGCCCATTTTTGTAAATGGTGTATGTTCATATGTCAATTGGTTACTGACCGCACCCATTTGTAAATGGCGTACTTACCACATGCCAATATCTCACTTGCACCAATAGGTAGTGCATCCATGCATTCATTAATTCCTAGGAGTCTCTCTGGACAAACATTTAACCTGGGAGAAGGACATAGAGATAATCACATCCAAGGTCGAAAGGAATATTGGTATCATGCGCAGACTCTAGTCATCTTTTCCAACTCATATCCTAAACACTCTGTATAACACATTGATACTTCCACACATAACCTACTGCAATGCTATCTGGAGCAATACATATCAAACTAAACTTTAAAAAACCTAAAATCACTACAAAAGCAATCTATCAAACTATTTTCGCAAACCGCAGGAGGACAAGATACCTTCAAAAGAAACAAAATCCTAAAACTCGAAGACATTGAAAGGGTTCAGTTATACGGAATTCTAAAGGACTACCACAATAGCAACCTGCCCTCATCTCGATAAAATCTTTTTTTCAACAAATGCAGACATACATACAAGAACAAGTACCAATCTGTATGTCACATACCACCGAAACAGAGACAGTTACATGAACACCATCCTACCAAGCAATACAACTATGGAATAATACAGATACAGACATACGCACACAAATCCTCACGTTAAAATCATCCAAAAAATTCATCAAAAACATAATTATTGACAATTACTAGAAATCGCACCACTAACCACCAACACCACCATGGCTGTTACACAGCACAACACTGGAATGACTTGGCATGCTTCCAGAGCGAGCTGAGGTGTCCTGTTGGGCATTCTGAGCATAGTGGTGGAAGACATTGCCTACCAAAGTAGCGGTGCCTTCCAGTCCGATTGGGCTCGGAGTGTCCAGCGGAACGCTTCTCACTAATTAACTTGTTAACTTACTGTCTTGATCTGGAGGCGTGCCAACTTCTTTTAGCAGTATTAATTCTATAATGAGCTGTGCTCTATAACAAGGCACCTGCTCACTGGAACAAAACATCAAATGCAAAAGTGTATAGGAGTAATAATAATAATAATAATAATAATAATAATAATAATAATATAATAACATGGTAATATATAATAGATGAGCTCCCCAAACCCACCCACCCCGACCCATCTCCCACCCTATATCCATTTTTGTACATGAATGTAATTGTCCTGTTTTACTGTTGTATCCTACATGTATATACGTACTGTTCATATAATCTCACGTAGTATATGTCTGTTTATATTACATCATATTATATATGTCATCCTATATTTTTCAATTAATGTTCATATGTTAGGATTCCACCACTTCATAGGCTTACCTTTTGTGTACTGCCTGGTGTAATTTCTGATAATGACGACTAAATATGAAAATAAATAACCTTGAATCTTGAATATTGTCTTGCTGATCATTTCAGCAATTCCTTCAGTTGTTCAGACACGTCTACCCGTATTTACGTGTATGTTCATTCGTACATGTGTGTTGTTGCTTATTTATTTGTCCTGTTCGTCCATTCACTCATTCTTTCAGATGGGTAGTCAATACTTATGCATGCATCAGAAAAAGAATGAGCATGTATGCATCAGTACGTGCTAAGAAATTGATTCAAGTGACTGATTAATCCATTGTTTTTGTGATTACACGTAATAATATGTACACATGGATCAAAGTGATTAGTGAGAGGTTTGATAACGCAAGGATCAAATGAAGTGACTAACATTGGATGGAATTCCTGTGTTATTGGACAACATTCCTAAACAATATAAATAATGCTCACATTTATGAAAGAAAATTTAAATCATCTCATGAAAAAATATCCATTTGCAGAGAGAGGTTATCTTTGAAAACTTAACAGTACTCATTTTTGCACACAATAAAACACTGTTTTGATTAAAATCACTATTCGTTTACAACTATGTACATTTCCTATTGGTGCAGGTTTTATATTGGCATATGGGCCTTGACCCATTTACAAACGGGCACACGATAACAAATTGTCATATGGGTGTGAGCCGTTTACCAATATGTTGTCATTTAATGTTGAGTGATGAAACTAGATTGGGACGTTTGGGTTTCTAGTACGCATAACAAGGAAATAGAAGCCACATGCTTAATAGAGGAATTTATCGATCAATCATATGATGTCATAGGCAGCACCAGCCACCTGTCAAATTAGTTTCAAAATATTCAACAGCTTACCTGTATAGTTTTCTGGAAATAGAGATTCAAGAGTACACGGATCGATTGATCCAAACATGGAAAATCGTGGATGGAGATTAACTATGGATGGGCTGGTCATAGCGAAAACTGAATTCCTGCATTGATTATCAAATGAGAAACCACAGGATCCAAGTAGGCTACAGGAAGTAAAAATCACATTTCTCTCAATGACTAAACCATGCGAAAAAAGTAGAAAGGCATAAGAATTTGAATGCTATTTGACAAAAAGAGCATAGATGTTACTGCATAATATAGCAACAACGCTCAGTCAAATCTGTGTCAAAATAATTAGCTGTTATATACTACTGGCCGTATCACAGCTTTTGAATCTATGGAGTTTAAATTAATTATCTAACTGAAAGTTGTCTGACTGACTGAATGTTGTTGCTGTGACAACTGGCCGTATCACAGCTTTTGAATCTATGGATCTAAGAATGGAGTATCTAACTGATAGTTATCTGCCTCACTGAAAGTTCTTGCTGTGACAAACTTACTATACAGCTGCGTGTTTGTATATTCTTACAAAAAAGCTGTGGCACGACCACAACTGCACCGCCTCTCACTCAAAAAACAATGATTTAACCATTTCCTCATGGAATCGACAAAAACCGGCCTCGATAGCGAGCTTGATGAATGGCCATTTGCAGACCAAGAGGGGCCTTTTTGGAAAATTTTAATCTAGACTGACTGCCCCGATATCCCAGCCAGCATTTCAGTGATAGATTTTCAAAAATAGACGTTTCTTTGTCTGCAAATAGACATTCAATACAATTGACTAAATTTAGCCATAAAAGGGTTAACACTATTTATGATGTAGCAACCACTTACTTATGTCAATCTTCAATCATCACTTGCCACGTATTCAGGCTGAAACAAACAGAAAGTAACAATCATTAACATTATTAAGTAGATATCACGTCTAAGGCTCTTAAGACTGTGTGCAATTTCAGTCAAATAATTTTAAAATCCATTGATTGAAACAGAGACAAGTAAAGCAGAGAAACAACTGGCGCTCACTCAAACAATGATTTAATGCTATTTATGATAGTTTTTGCACTCGCATATGGCTTTCCTCCTCTAGTCCCCTCACCTCACCTCCTGTTCCGTAACCCTAGGTGCGAAACGACCCAGGGCGAAATATATAATCCGGATTGTACCAGACCAGAGAGCAGAAAATTATAAACAATTATTAATACTACATGTCCTTATCCGGTTTTTTTACAGACAATTACACAGAAATGTATCTCAATTTCAACACAACCACACATGAAAGACAATTATTTTGGCATTTCTGGTTCTGTGTATGTGTTAAGAGTTCTATTTGGCAAATCCCCCATGGCTCTGTCCTTAACCTTGAGCGCAATCTAGTCACCATGGCAAGTACAGTGCAGCTCTTGGATGGGCGGACCATGCCTCCATAACAAAAATAGAACATGTTAGTTAAAATAATTTGAACACAATGTAAGAACTATTCTGTCAAGTGTGATTGACGTTGTTGGAGTGGAAGATATTGCTGCCTTTAAGCAGGCTTGGGTACAAGTGCAAATGTCCAAAAGGTTAGTGAAACAATTGGACTAAACGTTGTTGCTGCTTTAGTCAATAAGTTGATTTTCAGAAAATTAATAGTATTAATATGATCATCTATCTGTGTTAAAGAACCGCACTCTTTTAGCCCCAAAACACAGGTGGTGGACTCGAGCACTTTTGACTACAGTACAATCTACTCAAGCAGTACTCTCTATATTCTTTGTCAGATCCTTTCAAATTATTAGCGTGAGCTTAATAATATATCTCTGGTTGCCCAGTCTATGAATAGGGTAGGTGTTGTTAAATCAATTCATTCAGAAATCTCTTATCCAGTAGTTGTCAAGATTAGCTTTTTGAATGTCCTTTGCATCATAACAGAATACAATTTTTAAAAATGTATGACTGAAATGACTGGCTTGGTAATCGAGTCAGTCATTCCAGTGGCAAAATTTCAAAGATTATCTTCTTGGAATGCAAATAGACAATTTTCCAAGATCAATAAATAATAAATCCTGATATTCTGTTGACATGGGTTAATTTACTGTTCGCCCATTGTGATTATAAGCAGTGTAATCAATCAGTCTGACTATAAGCACATACTCCGCCATGTGTGACTAAGATGATCTCAGACAAAGTCAATGTTTAACATTTTAATCTAGAAGTGCCAGAATCTTAGTTCAGGTCTTGAATAAGCTGATGAACATTCTGAAACAAATTTGACTGGAAACTTTGACCCACAGCTGCCAGTCAAATTATCTTCAAATATTCAACAGAATATTTGTTAAATTCATACAGATATTGCTAGACAGGAAGAACACATAAATATGATAGCCACATTACTACAAGAGGTGTTAGCGCAAGAGATAGTCAGCCAGGGAAACAAAGTATCAGAGCAAGTGACATGGTTAAGGAATGGGGGAAGGACAGAGGTAGACCACTAAGGGTAATGTTCACCAGCCCAGATTCAAGAAGAAAAATATATATAATATATAATCGCCAGACTTAACACAAAGTAAAGAGAAGCAGACTTTACTTTAAGGTAGGACTTGAAAAGAAAGAGAGAAGCAGGAGCTAGATGATGTGCTCATGTTATCATAAGAAGAGGCAGGATCGTTAACAGATCTGTTGGCGAGAATCAACCTCGATCATTTTCTGCAAAAAA